>JAVSCE010020500.1:0-57121 GCA_032199065.1 Smutsia gigantea
GGTGGAGATTTGAATCTCTCCTCAGATCGAAAAACATACATTTCTTGACCATAAGGCCCTGGAGGTGAGCTGGAAAGGTCTGGAAGATATTTATCCAAATATAAGGGGAAGCTGGATAACTAATAAAAATACATGAAGAAACTGTCAATACACGGCAGCTAATATTAAATATGATAGAAGTCATGGATCATAAACTTGTGACCTACTGGGTCTATAACAGTAAGGCAATTAAGAAATAGTCTTGAGTTATCCTGAACATAAACCATGAAGTTCCCCAATATGGCAACAAGACATAGAAGATACACATAGAGGAGATGAGGGGTAAAAGACATTGGTTCAGGGAGAGCCATTCCATTGATCAGCTGTATGACTTGGGACAAATCCCTCTCCTGTGGTCAGTTTCCTCATTTATAAAATGAAAATAATAATCTGTGCTCTATTTCACAATGTATTTATAGTAATTAAATGAGATAACAGATGTGACAATGTCTTATAAACTGTCAAACAATATGAAAAGATTAGATTTCTTCTTTTTTCCACCCAAGCATCAGACAACAAAGTTATAAACTCTAAGACTTGTGATTCTACAATGACTGCAACAATGAGAACAAAATTACTAACAATATAGTCACTAGAGAAATGCAAATCAAAACCACAATTAGATACCATTTCACACTCATTAAGAAGGGTACAATAAAAAATAATAATAATAATGGTTGGCAAGGATATGAAGAAATTGGAACCTTTGTACTGTTCCCACTGCTGGTGTAATGTAAAATGGTGCAACCGTTTTGGAGAACAGTTTGGCAGTTCCTCCAAAAGTTAAACATAAAGTTACCATACGACCTAGCAGTTATACTTCTGATGTATATCCTAAAGAAATGAAAACATGTCCACACAAAAACTTGAACACAAATGTTTGCAACAGTATTAATTAAAATTGACAAAACGTAGAAACAATCCAGTTGGCCATCAGCTAACAAATGGATAAACAAAATGTTATAGCCATACAATGGAATTTTAAGTCATGAAGTACTGATACATATCACAACATGGATGAACCTGAAAACATGCTAAGTGAAAGAAGCCAGCCACAAAGATCACATATTGTATGATCCTATTTATGTGAAATGTCCAAAATAGGCAAATCCATAGAGCAACAAGGTACATATGTGGTTGTCAGGGGCAGAGGGGATGGGAAGTGACTGCTAATGGATATGGGGCTTCTTTTGGGGATGATAAAAATGCGCTGGAATTAGACAGGGGTGATGGTTGCCTAACTCTATGAACCTACTAAAATCACTGACATGTACACTTTAAAAGGATGAATTTTGGGGTTATGGGGAAAATGTATGCAGACAAGAATAGAAGGAGATTTACAAAAGTGAAGGTAACTATAATTATTTTCTTAAAGCTTTCTAATATTTTTAAAAGTTCTTAGTCAAACAGCTTTTACTAACAAGTTCAGTATAAGAACCAGATTTCAGTTCAATATATGTGAGGTGCAAGGGAAACTATAATACTGTTATATTAAACAATTATCTTTAAAGTATATAGAACTTAAGACTTTTCTAAGTATTTTCATTTTGTCACATGATCTGCAAAATACCCTTAGAAGTACAAAGGACAGTTCTTATTTCCTTTTTATCAGGAAACAAAACAGAAATGGCTGATATGCCCAAAGTCACATTCCATGGCGAGGTGGTCACTGAGTGCAGATTAAAACCCATTATCTGGAAATTCCTAATAAAATGTACTCTAAACCTTATTACCTCAATGGATTATGAAATTGCATGAAAAAGGGAAGAAAGAAATACCAGAATATACTAGTCCTCCTTCTATATAATTGATTATATGTCTACTATTCATTACTTTGCCAGAATCATATAATGCAATTTAGAGTCATAAGTGGCACATCATTTAATACAGTATTTTTAAATCCTTTTTATGCACTGCCCTACCAGTCAAGAAGAATGTCCAACTTTACTTGCTGAGCTTACATAATAAAAACAATATTTTTAGTTTTTGCAAACAATTATTATACAATGGATTATTCTTTTAGAAACTGCATAAGCCACTCTTGTGCCCAGAGATTCTAATATGCCCCACTTAAAGTATTGCATCTCCTTAGCTGAGAATCACTGAGTGTCTATGCCTCTGATTTTACTGATAAGGAGGTGAAATCCAAAAGGGTTGAAGGACTTGTCCATGATGGCAAACCTAGTTAGTAGGAAAGGCAGGCTTTGAGCCCACATGGGAGAAGTGTGCTCACTGGGAACCCAGTGCACTGTTCTCTAGGTAGTCATGGCTTTTATTACAAAGAAATAAAATGGTAACTGTGAGGGTGGCTATTAGCAAATCACTCTTCTGGTGCTGTAGTAAATGTAAGTAGAGATCAAGGACCTGGAAAAAAATAATATTGGGAGAAACAAAAGGATATACGTCTTTTCCTCTATCAGGAATTTTTTTTTTTTTTGCCAAAAACTTAAAACTTCAGTTAACGTACACACAGAAGAATTGTGGGATTTTTTTGACCCTTTTTCCCCAAAGACTGCCATAATTGTAGGGCCCCTTAAAACAACAGGACTGCCATCTGAGCTATTAGACTGGCAAGACTAAGCTAAAGTAGTTAAAACAAGACAAACCAGACTTAACTAGCCTCTGCTGGGTGACACCACCAAAAGTAAATGAAACACTTGAAATATTACTAGAAGTAGTTTTTTATTTCTAGCTATAGCCAATTAGTTAGTGGCTTATAAGAGGATAAAATAGAAAAGAGTGCATCACATGTAAATAAAGCAAACATTGTGTTCTGAGACTTACGTTACTGGGTGTGTGTGTTTACTGAGTTATAATGTAAAACAAATATCTTACTATGAATCTATTTAAAAAGTCTGAAATCAAATATATACACTAGACTGAGATTTTTTTTTGTCTCAAAGAAGGGAACTAAATGTTTATATATATATGTATATATATATATATAATGCGTATATGTGTATATATATGTATATGCGTGTGTGTGTGTATGATTTAGAAGATTACTGAGGAAAACAATGAAAAAACAAAACCACTTTTGGAAGGAACATATATTATAAGAAAAACATCAAGAAAGAGCAAACACTACAAAGTTACCTTGACAAGATGTCTCCGAGCTTTTCATTGAATCTAGCTTTAAAGCATCAAACACCTGAAAATCAGATTTCTTGACATGGATCAAATTAATTGTGCCAAGCTGACTGCTAACCACAGGCTGAAATAGTGAATGGCGAAAAAAATTAATGAATCCCCATTTAAAATCAATCTCTTCTATCCAACTCTCCTCTTTTAAAAATGATCATAACTTGAATTATTCCCCAAAAAAGATGGCAGCGTGAGAGGTGAGACAGAGACCCACTCCTAAAACCACATATAATATGAAAATATAATTAATACAACTAATTCTGAAAGAGCAACAGGAAAGAAGGCTGCACCAGACTGCACACACCTGGAGGAAAGAACAGACCTCACAGAACAGGGTAATGTACCAAAGCCGTGACCTGGTGGGACCCAAGCCCTTCCCTAACCCCAGCTCACCAGCGAGAGGAAGAGAAACTGAGAGGGGAGGGAATGGAGGCCTGGGACTGCTGAATACATAGCCCTGGAGATCTGCTCTGGGAGCACAAACCTATATTGCATGGTGCTCTGGTGATTAGTAGGGTTGGAAAGCTAAGACAGGAAGAATACCTGGAGAGACTGAGATTCCAGCTGCTTGTGGAAAACAGGGATCCATATCTGGCTGATCTGGGCAGGCAGTCTAAGAGACTTCCTAAAAGTGAGAGGGCTGCTAAAGGGGTATGGATTGCACAGAGCTTACTGCTCAGAAGAAAGGACAGGTAAACAAAATTGTCTGGGTGCACTGTGCCCATCAGGTTGAGAACTTTCATGATCTTCAGGCGCTCCATCCCCCTGGCTGGCTACATAGCTCCAAGGCCCCCCACTGTGATACACAGCCTGCTGCACCTTCCTCCCGGCCAGCCCTCACCTTGCTCGCAAACCGGCAGTCCCTGCCCTGGCACCAGGCCAGCCAGAGGTAAGCGCCACCAACAGCAGCGACAAACGCAAAGCATAGAGGCTTACACCTGAGTGTTTGTCCCATTGGTTCTGGCAGTGGAGACAGGCATAGTAGATGGGTAGCAGGAAACAGCTCTTTCTTCCCCCAGCCACAAGCACCGCTCCCCTGAAACCCGTGACATAACTTCAGGGACTGGGCAGCTCCAGAGAGTGGAGCTTCTGGGCAGTAGAGGGCACCACATACAAATATGAAACGTCAAAGGAACCTGGTTCAAACCAAAATCTCAACAACCCCAGAAAAAAGGGTCGAGTGAGACTGAACTAATAACTCTTTCTGAAAGAGGTTTCAAAATAACATTCATAAACATGCTCCTGGAAAAACAAAAATATTGAGGAACTCAGGAACGAATTTAGGATGGAGATCTAATCATTGAGGAACACAATGGAGGGTATTAAAAGCAGATTAGATGCGGTGGAGGGGACTAAAAATGAAATAGAAATTAGAGAAGACGGTGTGGGATTAAAATGGTGGCAGGAGAGGTGAGACACAAGCTTCCTCCTAAAACCACATATAATATGAAAATATAACTAATACAACGAATCTTGAAAGAGCAACAGGAAAGAGGACTGTGCCAAACAACATACACCAGGAGAAAAGAGCAGACCTCACGGAACAGGGTAACGTACTAAAGCTGTGGTACAGCGGGATCCAAGCCTTTCGCCCACCCCAGCTCATCAGCAGGAGGAAGAGAAATGGACCAGGGAGGGAGTGGAGAACTGGGACTGCTGAATACCTAACTCAGGAGATTTGCTCTGGGAGCACAAACCTACATTTCATGGTGCTGGCATAACACTCTCGTAATTAGGGGGTTGGAAAGCTAACACAGGCAGAATTCCTGGAGAGACCAAGATTCCACCTGCTTGTGAAAAGCAGGGATCCATATCCAGCTGCTCTGGAACAAAAGAAAGGCAGGCAGTCTGAGAGACTTCCTAACAAGGAAGCCCTTAGAAAGAGGGCTGCTAGCCGGCTCCCGGGAAGGAAAAAAAAAAGCGCGCGCTTTCTTCAGCGGTCTTAAAGAGACAGGAGCCCAGCGGAGGAGCTGGATCGCCCCAGCACACTCAGCCCAGCAGGCTGGGAGTCCTGAGGAGTTTCAGACGCCTTAGCTGGCGACCGAGGAAGCGTAGCCATACTTAACACTTCTCACTGAGATCAACAGCCTCCCATTCTTTCCACCCCTGCCAGAGCGATAAAGGGCCCTGCGGAGTGGCACAGTCACAGCTGTGGAATAGTGGGGCAATAGCGCCACCTAGAGCATTCCCACAGAATCTACGTCCGGTGGGCATTTTTTTGTTTTTTTTGTTTGTTTGTTTGTTTTTTTTGTTTTGTTTTTGTTTTTTCTTTTCTTTCTTTTTTTCTTTTTTTCTTTCTTTTTTTCTTTTTTTTCCTTTTTTCTCTTTTTTTTCTCTTTTTTTTCTTCTCTTTTTAAAGTCTTAAAGAGCCCAGCTGACATACGTGGCAACTATCAGTGACCAAATTATACAGCCATGAAAAGACAGAGGAATATGGTTCAGACCAAAATCAACCAGACAACCCCAGAGAGGGAGTCTGAAGGGATGGAAATGCACAGCCTCCCTGAAAAAGAATTTAGAATAAAAGTCATAACCATGCTGATGGACCAACAGAGAAATGTGCAAGAGCTGAGGGAGGAAGTGAGGGAACTGAGGAAAGACAATGCAGAAATCAGACAAGCGATCGACGGGCTTAAAAGCAGAATGGATGAGATGCAAGAGACTGTTAATGGAATAGAAAACAGAGAACAGGAGTACAGAGCAGCTGAGGCAGAGAGAGATAAAAGGATTTCTAGGAATGAAAGAATATTAAGAGAACTGTGTGACCAATCCAAACGGAACAATATTCGCATTATAGGAGTACCAGAGGAAGAAGAGAGAGAAAAAGGGATAGAAAGTGTCTTTGAAGAAATAATTGCTGAAAACTTTCCCTCGCTGGGGAAGGAAGTAGTCTCGCAGTCCACCGAAGCTCATAGATCTCCCAACACAAGGGACCCAAGGAAGACAACACCAAGACACATAATAATTAAGATGGCAAAGATCAAAGATAAAGACAGGGTATTAAAGGCAGCTAGAGAGAGAAAAAAGATCACCTACAAAGGAAAACCCATCAGACTATCATCAGACTTCTCAACAGAAACCTTACAGGCCAGAAGAGAATGGCATGATATATTTAACGTTATGAAACAGAAGGGCCTCGAACCAAGAATATTGTATCCAGCACGATTATCATTTAAATATGATGGAGGGATTAAACAATTTCCAGATAAACGAAAGTTGAGAGAATTTGCCTCTCATAAACCACCACTACAGGATATCTTAAATGGACTGCTCTAGATGGAAGCACACCTAAGGCTAAAAAGATGTCACCAGAGAAAATAAAAATCATAGCAAAGAAAGCAGACCATCCAAATACTAACTAAAGGCAAAGAATAAAACACCTATTATAGAAAGAATGGAGGAGGAGGAATAAGAAGGGAGAGAAAGAAAGAAACATCAGACTGTGTTTACAATAACTTAACAAGAAAGTTAAGTTAGATTGTTAGATAGTAAAGAAGCAACCCTTGAACCCTTGGTAACCACGAATCTAAAGCCAGCAATGGCAATAAGTACATACCTATCAATAATCACCCTAAATGTAAATGGACTGAATGCACCAATCAAAAGACACAGAGTAACAGAATGGATAAAAAAGCAAGACCCATCTATATGCTGCCTACAAGAAACTCACCTCAAATCCAAAGATATACACAGACTAAAAGTGAAGGGATGGAAAAAGATATTTCATGCAAACAACAAAGAGAAAAAAGCAGGTGTTGCAGTACTTGTATCAGACAAAATAGACTTCAAAACGAAGAAAGTAGCAAAAGATAAAGACGGACATTACATAATGATAAAGGGGTCCGTCCAACAAGAAGATATAACCATTATAAATATATATGCACCCAACACAGGGGTGTTGGAAAATCTGGACAGCTACATGTAAGAGAATGAAACTGGACTACTGTCTAGCCCCATACACAAAGGTAAACTCAAGGTGGATCAAAGTCTTGAATGTAAGTCATGAAACCATAAAACTCTTAGAAAAAAACATAGGCAAAAATCTCCTGGACATAAACATGAGCAACTTCTTCATGAACATATCTGCCCGGGCAAGGGTAACAAAAGCAAAAATGAACCAGTTGGACTATATCAAGCTGAAAAGCTTCTGTACAGCAAAGGACACCATCAGTAGAACAAAAAGACATCCTACAGTATGGGAGAATATATTCATAAAAAACATATCTGATAAAGGGTTGACATCCAAAATATATAAAGAACTCATGCACCTTAACAAACAGAAAGCAAATAATCCAATTAAGAAATGGGCAGAGGACATGAATAGACACTTCTCCAAAGAAGAAATTCAGATGGCCAACAGGCACATGAAAAGATGCTCCACATCGCTAATCATCAGAGAAATGCAGATTAAAACCACAATGAGATATCACCTCACACCAGTGAGGATGGCCAACATCCAAAACACAAACAACAACAAATGTTGGCGAGGATGTGGAGAAAAGGGAACCCTCCTACACTGCTGGTGGGACTGCAAATTAGTTCAACCATTGTGGAAAGCAGTATGGAGGTTCCTCAAAAAACTCAAAATAGAAATACCATTTGACCCAGGAATTCCACTCCTAGGAATTTACCCTAAGAATGCAGCAGCCCAATTTGAAAAGGACAGATGCACCCTATGTTTATTGCAGCACTATTTACAATAGCCAAGAAATGGAAGCAACCTAAGTGTCCATCAGTAGATGAATGGATAAAGAAGATGTGGTACATATACACAATGGAATATTATTCAGCCATAAGAAGAAAACAAATCCTACCATTTGCAACAACATGGATGGAGCTAGAGGGTATTATGCTCAGTGAAATAAGCCAAGCCGAAAAAGACAAGTATCAAATGATTTCACTCATATGTGGAGTATAAGAACAAAGAAAAAACTGAAGGAACAAAACAGCAGCAGACTTACAGAACCCAAGAACGGACTAATAGTTACCAAAGGGAAAGGGACTGGGGAAAATGGGCAGGAAGGGAGGGATAAGAGGGAAAAAGGGGCATTACGATTAGCAGATGTAATGTTGGGGGGGCACGGGGAGGGCAGTACAAGTCAGAGAAGACAAGTAGTGATTCTATAGCATCTCACTACGCTGATGGACAGTGACTGTAATGGGGTTGGTGGGGGGGACCTGATGAAGGGGTAGTTTAATAATCGTAATATTGCACATGTAATTGTAAATTAATGATAATAAAATAAATTATATTAAAAAAAAACCCACAATGAGATATCACCTCACAGCAGTAAGGATGGCCAACATCCAAAAGACAAACAATAACAAATGTCGGCGAGGATGTGGAGAAAGGGGAACCCTCCTACACCGCTGTTGGGAATGTAAATTAGTTCAACGATTGTGGAAAGCAGTATGGAGGTTCCTCAAAAAACTCAAAATAGAAATACCATTTGACCAAGGAATTCCACTCCTAGGAATTTACCCTAAGAATGCAGGAACCCAGTTTGAAAAAGACAAATGCACCCCCTATGTTTATCACAGCACCATTAACAATAGCCAAGAAATGTAAGCAACCTAAGTGTCCTTCAGTAGATGAATGGATAAAGAAAATATGATACATATACAGAATGGAATATTATTCAGCCATAAGAAAACAAATCCTACCATTTGCAACGTCATGGTTGGAGCTAGAGGGTATTATGCTCAGTGAAATAAGCCAGGTGGAGAAAGCCAAGTATCAAATGATTTCACTCATTTGTGGAGTATAAGAACAAAGCAAAAACTGAAGGAACAAAACAGCAGCAGACTCGCAGAACCCAAGAATGGACTAACAGGTACCAAAGGGAAACGAACTGGGGAGGATGGGTGGGAAGGGAATGATAAGGGGGGAAAAGAGGCATTACAATAAGCACACATAATGTAGTCGGGGGGGTACATGGGAAAGGCAGTATAACACAGAGAAGACTAGTAATGATTCTATAGCATCTTACTATGCTGATGGACAGTGACTGTAATGCGGTATGTGTGGGGACTTGATAATAGGGGTTGTAGTAACCATAATGTTGTTCCAGTGACTGTACATTAATGATATCAAAATAAAATTTAAAAAACCAAGACAATTATACCATTCTAGTGAAATTATCAGATTGTTTAGCAAGTATAAAAGGGAAAATTTGCCTCCAGTTTCTTTTGAGGTCAGTTTGAAAATGGCCTTAGGAAAGAAATAAGTCCTGATACATTCTACAACCTGAGTAAAACTTCACGACATTATGCTAAGTGAAATAAGTAAGACATATAACGACAGATATTATATGATTCCGTTTATATGGTGTATCTAGAACAGGCAAATTCAGTAAGGGAGAAAGTAGACCAGAGGTTCCCAGAGACTGAGGAGAGGAGGGAATCGCAAATTATTTTTTTAATGCATACAGTTTCTATCTGCAATGACAAGAGATCTGAAAGTAGATATTGGTGATGATTAAACACTGTGAATGTACATAATGCCAGTGAATTCTGCACTTAAAAATGGATAAAGTGGTAAACGTTATGTTATGTATATTTGCCACAATAACCCCCCACAAAGCTCTACAAACTTAACAAATAAATAACCATAAAAGGTGATGTTCTCTATATTAAAATCATCACACATGCTCTTTTATCCCTTGACCTTCTGACATTCCCCCTCTACTTTACTCTTTATTATCCTTAGATAGTAACTGAAACACTGCTTCTTGGAAATCTTACCTAAATCACAGAGTAGGGAAACTTTTTAAATTATACAGTAGACTTCTGCTTCATAGCACTCATCACTTTTTTTTTGTTTTTTCTTTACTGCAATTGTTTTTTGCTATTATTAATGTACAATTACACAAGCAACATTATGGTTATTAAACTCTCCCTATTATCAAGTACCCACCACATACCCCATTAGAGTCACTGTCCATCAGCGTAGTAAGATGCTATATAATCACTATGTGTCTTCTCTGCGTTATACTGCCTTCACCGTATGGTCCGCCCCCAACCCCCTGCTACATTATGTGTGTTAATTGTAATACCATTTTTTTCCCCCTATCCCTCCCTTCCCACCCATCTTCCCCAGTCCCTTTCCCTTTGGTAACTGTTAGCCCATTCTTGGGTTCTGTGAGTCGGCTGCTGTTTTGTTCCTTCAGTTTTCTCTTTGTTCTTATACTCCACAGATGAGTGAAATCATTTGATACTTGGCTTTCTCCACCTGGCTTATTTCACTGAGCATAATACCCTCTAGCTCCATCCATGTTGCTGCAAATGGTAGGATTTGTTTTCTTACAATGGCTGAATAATATTCCATTGTGTATATGTACCACATCTTCTTTAACCATTCAAATACTGATGGACATTTAGGTTGCTTCCATTTCTTGGCTATTGCACATAGTACTGTGATAAACATACGGGTGCATATGTCTTTTTTGAACTGGGGTCCTGCATTTTTAGGGTAAACTCCTAGGAGTGGAATTCCTGGGTCAAATGGTATTTCCATTTTCAGTTTTTTGAGGAACCTCCATACTGCTTTCCACAATGGTTGAACTAATTTACATTCCCAAAAGCAGTGTAGGAGGGATCCCCTTTCTCCACATCCTCGCCAACATTTGTTGTTGTTTGTCTTTTGGATGGTGGCCATCCTTACTGGTGTGAGGTGATATCTCATTGTGCTTTTAATTTGCATTTCTCTGATGATTAGCGATGTGGAGCATCTTTTCATGTGCCTGTTGGCCATCTGAATTTCTTCTTTTGAGAAGTTTCTGTTCAGCTTCTCTGCACATTTTTTAATTGGCTTATTTGGTTTTTGTTTGTTGAGGTGTGTGAGCTCTTTATATATTTTGGATGTCAACCCCTTAATCAGATGTCATTTATGAATAGATTCTCCCATACTGCAGGATGTCTCTTTGTTTTACTGATGGTGTCCTTTGTTATATAGAAGCTTTTTAGTTTGATATAGTCCCATATGTTCATTTTTGCTTTTGTTTCCCTTGCCCAGGGAGATATGTTCATGAAGGAGTTGCTGATATTTATGTCCAAGAGATTTCTGCCTACGTTTTTCTCTAATAGTTTTATGGTTTCATAACTTACATTCAGGTCTTTGATTCATTTTGAGTTTACTTTTGTTAATGCGGTTAGAAAATAATCCAGTTTCATTCTCTTATATGTAGCTGTCTAGTTTTGCCAACACCAGCTGTTGAAGAGGCTGTCATTTCCCCATTGTGTATCTATGGCGCCTTTATCGTATATTAATTGACCATATATGCTTTGCTTTATATCTGGGGTGTCTAGTCTGTTCCATTGTCTATGGGTCTATTCTTGTGCCAGTACCAAATTGTCTTGATTACTATGGCTTTCTAGCAGAGCTTGAAGTCAGGGAGCGTAATTCCCTGCACTTTAGTCTTCCTTCTGTGGATTTCTTTGCCTGTTCGTGGTCTTTTTTGGTTCGATATGAATTTTAGAACTATTTGCTCTAGTTCATTGAAGAATGCTGTAGGTATTTTGATAGGGATGGCAATGAATCTGTAGATTGCTTTAGGCAGGATGAGCATTTTGACAATATTAATTCTTCCTATTCATGATCACAGGATATGTTTCCATTTATTGGTATTTTTTAAAATTTATCTCATGAGTGCCTTGTAATTTTCAGTGTATAGGTCCTTCAGTTCCTTGGTTTTGTTTATTCCTAGGTATTTTATTCGTTTGGATGCAATTGTGAATGAAATTCTTTTTTAATTCCTCTTTCTGCTAGTTCATCGTTAGAGTACAGAAATGCAACAGATTTCTGTGTATTAATTTTGTATCCCACAACTTTACTGAATTCAGATATTAGATGAAGCAGTTTGGGAGTGGATTCTTTAGGGTTTTTTATGTACAATATCATGTTATGTGCAAAAAGAGGTAGTTTAACTTCTTCCTTACCAATCTGGATGCCTTTTATTTCTTTGTGTTGGCTAAGTGCCATGTCTAGGAACTCTAGAACTATGTTGAATAAAAGTGGGGAGAGTGGCTTCCTTGTTATTTTCTGATCTTAAAGGAAAAACTTTCAGCTTCTTACTGTAAAGTATAATGTTGGCTGTGAGGTTGTCATATATGGCCTTTATTATGTTGAAGTACTTGCCCTCTATAGCCATTTTGTTGAGAGTTTTTATCATGAATGGATGTTGAATTTTGTCTAATGCTTTAGCATCTATGGAGATGATCATGTGGTCTTTGTTCTTCTTTTAATTGATGTGCTGGATTGTTTTGATGGGTCTTCGAATGTTGTACCATCCTTGCAGCCCTGGGATGAATCCCACTTGATCATGATGGATGATCTTTTTGATGTATTTTTGAATTTGGTTTGCTAATATTTTGTTGAGTATTTTTGCATCTATGTTCTTCAGAGATATTGGTCTGTAATTTTCTTTTTTTGTGGTACCTTTGTCTGGTTTTGTTATTAGTGTGATGTTGGCCTCGTAGAATGAGTTTGGGAGTATTCCCTCCTGTTCTAGTTTTTGGAAAACTTTAAGGAGGATGAGTATTAGGTCTTTATTAAATGTTTGATAAAATTCAGGCTAGGGTTTATGTATTTTGTTTATTTTCTCAAAGAACCAGCTCCTGCTTTCATTGATTCTTTCTATTGTTTTATTCTTCTCAATTTTATTTATTTCTGCTTTAGTCGTTATTATGTCCCTCCTTCTACTGACTTTGGGCCTCATTTGTTCTTCCTTTTCTAGTTTCATTAATTGTGAGTTTAGACTGTTCATTTGGGATTGTTCTTCTTTCCTGAGGTAGGCCTGTATTGCAATATATTTCCCTCTTAGCACGGCTTTTGCTGTGCCCCACAGATTTAGCGGTGTTGAATTATTGTTGTCATTTGTCTCCATATATTGCTTGATCTCTGGTTTTATTTGGTCATTGATCCATTGATTATTTAGGAGCATGTTATTAAGCCGCCATGTGTTTGTGGGCTTTCTCATTTTCTTTGAGTAATTTATTTCTTGTTTTGTACCTTTGTGATCTGAGAAGTTGGTTGGTACAATTTCAATCTTTCTGAATTCACTGAGGCTCTTTCTGTGGCCTAGTATATGATCTATTCTTGAAAATAGTCCAGGTGCACTTGAGAAGAATGTATATCATGTTGCTTTTGGATGGAGTGTTCTGCAGCTGTCCGTTAAGTCCATCTGTTCTAATATGTTGTTCAGTGCCTCTGTCTCTTTATTTATTTTTTGCCTGGTTGATCTGAGCTTTGGAGTGAGTGGTGTGTTGAAGTCTCCTAAAATGAATGTAATTCATTCTATTTCCCCCTTTAATTCTGTTGGTAGTTGTTTCACATATGTAGGTGATCCTGTGTTGGGTGCATAGATATTTATAATAGTTATATCCTCTTGTTGGACTGATCTCTTTAGCCTTATGTAATGTCCTTCTTTGTCACTTTTGACTTTGTTGGTTTTGAAGTCTATTTTGTCTGATACAAGTACTGCTACTCCTGCTTTTTTCTCACTATTAGTTGCATGAAATATCTTTACCATCCGTTTACTTTCAGTCTATGTATGTCTTTGGGTTTGAAGTGAGTCTCTTGTAGGCAGCATATAGATGGGTCTTGTTTTTTAATCCATTCAGTGACTCTACGTCTTTTGATTGGTGCATTCAGACCATTTACATTTTGGGTGATTATCGATAGGTTTGTACTTACTGCCATTGCAGGCTTTAGATTTGTGGTTACCAGAGGATCAATGGCAATTCCTATCTAGCAGGCTAATTTGACTCACTTCGTATGCTATTACATACACAACCTAAAGTTTCTTTTATTTTTTTTCCTCCTTTTTCTTACTCCTCCATTCTTTGTATGTTATGAGTCATATTCTGTACTCTTTGTCTGTCCCTTTGGTGACATCTATTTAGTCTTTGGAATACTTCCATCTATAGGAGTCCCTCCAAAATGCAGTGTAGAGGTGGTTTGTGGGACATAAATTCAGCTTTTACATATCTGAAAATTGTTTAATCCCTCATTCAAATTTCAATGATAACCTTGCCGGGTAGAGTATTCTTGGTTTAAGGCCCTTTTGCTTCATTGCATTAAATATATCATGTCACTCCCTTGTGGCCTGTAAGGTGTCTGTTGAGAAATCTGATGATAGACTGATGGGTTTTCCTTTGTATGTGATCTTTTTTCTCTCTCTAGCTGCTTTTAAGAGAGTGTCTTTATCCTTGATCTTTGCCATTTTAATTATTATGTCTTGATGTTGTCTTCCTTGGGTCCCTTGTGTTGGGAGATCTGTGTACCTCCATGGCTTGAGAGACTATCTCCTTCCCCAGATTGGGGAAGTTTTCAGCAATTACCTCCTCAATGACACTTTCTATCCCTTTTTCTCTCTCTTCTTCTTCTAGGACACCTATAATGCGAATATTGTTCTGATTGGATTGGTCACACAGTTCTGTCAATATTCTTTCATTCTTAGAGATCCTTTTATCTCTCTGTGCCTCAGCTTCTTTGTATTCCTCTTCTCTAATTTCTATTCCATTCCCCGTCTCTTCTACTATATCTTACCTGCTTTCAAATCACTCCATTGTATGCTTCATTTCAGATATGGAATTTCTTAATGATTGAATCTCCATCTTAAATTCATTCTGAGTTCTTGAATATTTTTATGTACCTCCATAAGCATGTTTATAATTTTTATTTTGAACTCTTTTTCAGGAAGATTGGTGAGTTCAGCTTCATTTGGCCTTTTTCTGGGGTTTCTAAGATTTTGGTATGTACCATGTTCTTTTGACATTTCATATTTCAGTTTGGTGTCCTCTACTGCCCAGAAGCTCATCTCTGGAGCTCCTGAGCCCCTAGAGTGAGTTTGTGGGTCTTTGGGGAGCAGGGCTGGTACTTGGGGGGAGGAAAGATCTGTTTCCTGACTCCCGTCTGCCCTGCCTGTTTCCAGTATCACAGCCAGTGGGCTGAGCACACAGGTGTAAGCGTTTCTGCTGGGTGTCTCTAGCTGTTGTAGATGAGGCCTCTCTCTGGCTGGCCTGACGCCAGGGCAGTGACTTCTAGTTTGTGAGCCAGTGCTGTCAGGCCAGGGGGAAGGCTCAACCAGCTGCGTATCACAGTGGCGGGCCTCGGCGCTGAGTAGCGAGCCAGGGGGATGGAGCCTCTGTAGCTCCCCAAAGTTCCCAATCTGCTGGGCAGAGCATGCCCAGACAACCTTGTCCCCCTATCCCTTCTCCTGCACAGCAAGCTCCACGCAAATCCCACACCTTCAGTAGCCCTCTCACTGTTGGGAAGCCTCTCAGACTGCCTGCTTTTCCCTTGTCTCAGAGAGGCCAGGTGTGGATCCCATACTCCACAAACGGCTGGAATCTGTCTCTCAAGCACTCTGCCTTTCCCAGCTCCCCATCCTCCAGAGCACCACACAATGTATATTTCTGCTCACAAAGCAGATCTCCAGGGCCAGGTATTCAGCAGTCCAGGCTTCCACCTCCTTTCCCACTCCTTTTCTCTTTCTTCCACCAGTGAGCTGGGTTGTGGGAAGGGCTCTGGTTCCGCTGGATCAAGGCTTTCATACGTTACCGTTTTGTGAGGTCTGCTCTGTTCATGAGGTCTGTATGCAGTCTGGTGCAGCCTTCTTTCCTGTTGCTGCTTTAGGGTTAGTTGCATTAACTATATTTTCACATTATCTGTGGTTTTGGGAGGAGTTCTCTTTTCTCTGTCTCACCTATCATGCCGCCATCTTGAATCTCCGCACTCATCAGTTTTAAATATTTACATATACGGTTTTCCCATGATACTTATATATACATATTTCCACGACAATTATTTCCCTCTCTAAAATGTAAAGCTCCATGAGGAGCTTTTAAGCTTACTCTGACTCTCTACCTTGGATGCTTAGCATTATTGAAATTCATGAATGAAAAGAAAAATTGTAAAGCGTTGCACTGGTGATATAGCTAACTTGGTAGAAGATCAAAAAGATGCAAAATGAAAAAAGGCGATTTAGTGATCAGTAATATCAACAAGTCATTTTAACATGCTCTCAAGACCTATACCAACAAGTAGAAACTGAGGCTGATTCTGGTCTTTATTAGAAGTAGTACGTATCATAATGATTTTACTGATTCATTGTATCTATAATGATAGTGAAGTCTATAAATACATTTTACATTGCAAAATACAAGTCAGATAAAAATTTTAAGTAAGATATCAATTTTTCATCAAGCAAGACATTCCCCTGAATAAAACATATGGATGTGAACACAAATGGGATCAAATTTATGAAAGGGTAAACTGTAAGAATCAAGGTGAACATATTCTTTATCAAGGTTTCTCAACCTCAGTAGTACTGACTTTTTATGAGTGTACCCCATTTAACCATTTTAAATGTAAAATTCAGTGGCATTAACTGTATTTGCAATGTTGTGTAACCATGATCACTATTTCCAATATTTTTCATCAGTTAAATGGAATCTCTGCACCCACTAAGCACGAACTTCTCATTATTTACACCCCTGGTAACCTCTAATCTACTTTAAATGTGATTCTTTCAGATAGCTCCTCCATAGTGGAGTCATGTTATCTGTCTTTCTATGTCTGGCTTATTTCACTTAACATAATGTTTAAAAGGTTCATCCATATTTGCAGCATGCATAAGGACTTCATTCTTTTAAGACTGAATAATACTCAATTATATGCATATACTACATTTTCTATATCCATTTATCTGTTGAGGGATACTTGGGTTGTTCTACTTTGCTGATAGTGTGAGTAATACTGCTGAACAGTGAAGCACAAGTACCTGTACGTATGTATGAGTCCCCTGTTGGGTGTTTACATAGGAGTGGGATTAAAGGAGGGTCCTACGGTGATTCTATGTTTAAGTTTTTGAGATACCACCAAACTCTTTTCCACAGTACCTGAATCACTTTATATTCCCACCAGCAATCTATAAAGGTTCCAATTTCTCCACATCCTCACCAACACTTCTTAGTTTCCTTTTTAAAACAAACAATAGCCACCTTAATGTGTGTGAAGAGGTATTTCCTTGTGGTTTGAATTTAGATTTCTCCAATAACTAAACTAATGATGCTAATAATCTTCCTGCATGCTTATGGGCCATTTGTGTACCTTCTTTGGAGAAATGTCTATTCAAATCCTTTGCCCATTTTTTAATTGGGTAGTTTGTCTTTTTGTTGCTGAATTGTAGGAGTTCTGCAAATATTCTAAATATTAAGCCTTTATAAGATACATGACTTACAAATATTTCTTCCATTCTGTGGGCTGCTTTTCACTGTCTTGATCAGGTATCCTCTGAGAGAGGAGGTTTAATTTTATCCAAGTTCATTTTACCTGCTTTTGTTGTTGCCTATACTTTTGCTGTCTAACCGCCGCCATATCCAGTATTGCATACATGTGTCTCTAGGTTTCCTTCTAAGTGTCATAGTTCTAGCTGGTAAGTTTAGGACTTTGTTTTTTTTTATTAAGGTATTATTGATATACACTCTTATGAAGGTTTCACATGGAAAAACAATGTGGTTACTACATTTACCCATATTATCAAGTCCCCACTCATACCCCAAAGCAGTCACTATCCTTGGGTGTAGTAAGATGCCACAGATTCACAATTTGCCTTCTCTGTGCTACACTGTTTTCCCCATGATCCCCACACCATGTGTACTAAACAAAACACCCCTCAATCCCCTTCTCCCACTCTCCCCACCCACCTCCCACACCCCTCCCCTTTGGTAACCACTAGTTCCTTCTTAGAGTCTGAGTCTGCTGCTCTTTTGTTCCTTCAGTTTTGCTTCGTTGTTATACTCCACAAATGAGGGAAATCATTTGGCACTTGTCTTTCTCCGCCTGGCTTATTGCACTGAGCATAATATCCTCCAGCTCCATCCATGTTGTTGCAAATGGTAGGATTTGTTTCTTTCTTATGGCTGAATAATATTCCATTGTGTATATGTACCACATCTTCTTTATCCATTCATCTATTGATGGACCCTTAGGTTGCTTCCATATCTTGGCTATTGTAAAAAGTGCCACAGTGAACATAGGGGTGCATATATCTTTTTGAGAAGTTGTATTCTTTGGGTAAATTCCAAGGAGTGGGATTCCCAAGTCAAATGGTATTTCTATTTTTAGTTTTTTGAGTAACCTCCATATAGCTTTCCACAATGGTTGTTGTGTAGGAGCATCCTCCCTTTCTCCGCATCCTCGCCAACATTTGTTGTTCTTAGACTTTTGGATGCTGGCCATCCTTACTGGTATGAGTTGATATCTCATTGTGGTTTTAAATTGCATTTCCCTGATGATTAGTGATGTGGAGCATCTTTTCATGTGTCTGTTGGCCATCTGAATTTCTCCTTTTTAGAACTGTCTCTTCACATCCTCTGCCCATTTTTTAATTGTGTTATTTGCTTTTTGGGTGTTGAGGTGTGTAAATTCTTTATATATTTTGGATGTTAACCCCTTGTTGGATATGTCATTTACAAATATATTCTCCCGTACTGTAGGGTGCCTTTTTGTTCTGTTAATGGTGTCCTTTGCTGTACAGAAACTTTTTAGTCTGATGTAGTCCCATGAGTTCATTTTTGCTTTTGTTTCCCTTGCTCGAGGAGATGCGTTCAGGAAGAAGTTGCTCATGCTTATATTCAGGAGATTTCTGCCTAGGTTGTCTTCTAAGAGTTTTATGGTTTCATGACTTACATTCAGGTCCTTGATCCATTTCAAGTTTACTTTTGTGCATGGGGTTAAACAATAATCCAGTTTCATTCTCTTGCATGGAGCTGTCCAGTTTTGCCAACACCAGCTGTTGGAGAGGCTGTCATTTCCCCATTGTATGTCCATGGCTCCTTTATCATATATTAATCGACCATATATGGTTGGGTTTATATCAGGGCTCTCTAGTCTGCTCCATTGGTCTATGGGTCTGTTCTTGTGCCAGTACCAAACTGTCTTGAGTACTGTGGCTTTGTAGTAGAGCTTGAAGTTGGGGACATAATCCCCCCAGCTTTATTCTTCCTTCTCAGGATTGCTTTGGCTCTTTGGTTCTTTTTTGGTTCCATATGAATATTAGCAAGATTTTCTCTAGTTCATTGAAGAATGCTGTTGGTATAGTCATAGGAATTGCATTGAATCTATAGACTCCTTTAGGCAGGATGGCCATTCTGACAGTTTTAATTCTTCCTATCCATGAGCACAGGATGTGTTTCCATTTATTGGTATCTTCTTTAATTTCTCTCATGAGTGTCTTGTATTTTTCAGAGTATAGGTCTTTCACTTCCTTGGTTAGGTTTAATCCTAGGTATTTTATTCTTTTTTTAATATAATTTATTCTATTATCATTAATCTACAATTACATGTGCAATATTATGGTTATTAAACTACCCCTTCATCAGGTGTATTTTATTCTTTTTGATGCAACTGTGAATGGAATTGTTTCCCTGATTTCTCTCTCTGCTAGTTCATTGTTAGTGTATACGAATGCCACAGATTTCTGTGTATTAATTTTGCATCCCGCAACTTTGCTGAATTCAGGTATTAGGTCTAGTAGTTTTGGAGTAGATTCTTTAGGGTTTTTATGTAAATATCATGTCATCTGCAAACAGGGATAGTATAACTTCTTCCTTGCCATTTTGGATGCATTTTATTTCTTTATGTTGTCTGACTGTTGTGGCTAGGACCTCCAGTACGATGTTGAATAGAAGTAGGGAGAGTGGGCATCCTTGTCTTGTTCCTGATCTTAAAGGAAAAGCTTTCAGCTTCTCACTGTTAAGTATAATGTTGGCTGTCGGTTTGTCATATATGGCCTTTATTATGTTGAGGTACTTGCCCTCTATACCCATTTTGTTGAGAGTTTTTATCATGATTGGATGTTGAATTTTGTTGAACGCTTTTCAGCATCTATGGAGACGATCATGTGGTTTTTGTCCTTTTTGTTGATGTAGTGGTGATATTGATGGATTTTCGAATGTTGTACCATCCTTACATCCCTGGGTATTCTCTCATAATTCTTTGTATTTCTGTGGTGTCCGTGGTGATTTTTCCTTTCTCATTTCTGATTCTGTTTATGTGAGCAGACTCTCTTTTTTTCTTCGTAGGTGTGGCTAGCAGTTTATCTATTTTGTTTATTTTCTTGAAGAACCAACTCCTGCTTTCACTGATTCTTTCTGTTGTTTTATTCTTCTCGATTTTATTTATTTCTGCTCTAATATTTATTATGTCCCTCCTTCTACTGACTTAGGGCCTCATTTGTTCTTCTTTTTCTACTTTCGTTAATTGTGAGTTTAGACTCCTCATATGGGATTGTTCTCCTTTTCCTGAGGTAGGCCTGTATTGCAATATACTTTCCTCTTAACACGGCCTTCGCTGCGTCCCACAGATTTAGGGGTGTTGAATTATTGTTGTCATTTGTCTCCATATATTGCTTGATCTCTGTTTTTATTTGGTCTTGATCCATTGGTTATTTAGGAGCATGTTGTGAAGCCTCCATGTGTTTGGTGGATTTTTAATTTTCTTTGCATAATTTATTTCTAGTTTCATATCTTTGTGGTTTGAGTAACTGGTTCATACAATTTCAATCTTTTTGAATTTACCGAGGCTCTTTTTGTGGCCTAGTACATGATCTATTTTTGGAAATGTTCCATGTGCACTTGAAAAGAATGTGTATTCTGCTGCTTTTGGGTGTAGAGTTTTGTAGATGTCTGTTAGGTCCATCTGTTCCATTATGTTGTTCAGTGCCTCTGTCTCCTTACTTATTTTCTGCCTTGTTGATCTGGCCTTCAGAGTGAGTGGAGTGTTGAAGTCTCCTAGAATGAGTGTATTGCATTCTATTTCTCCTTTTAATTCTGTTAGTATTTGTTTCACATATGTAGGTGCTCCTGTGTTGGGTGTATAGATATTTATAATTATAATATTTATATTTATATTATAATTATAATATCTTCTTTTTGGACTGGCCCTTTTATCATTATGTAATGTCCTTCTTTGTCTCTTGTGACTTTCTTTGTTTTGTAGTCTATTTTGTCTGATACAAGTACTGCAACTTCTGCTTTTTTCTCCCTATTAGTTGGATGAAATATCTTTTTCCATCCCTTCACTTTTAGTCTGTGTATGTCTTTGGTTTTAAAGTGAGTGGGCAGCATATAGACGGGTCTTGTTTTTTTATCCATTCAGTGACTCTATGTCTTTTGATTGGTGCATTCAGTCCATTTATAGTTCGGGTGATTATCAATAGGTATTACTTATTGCCATTGCAGGCTTTAGATTCATGGTTACCAACGGTTCAAGGTTAACTTCCTTACTATCTAAGTGTCTAACTTAACTCACTTAATATGGTATTAGAAACACAATGTAAAGGTCCTTTTTTTTCTTCCTCCTTTTCTTCCTCTTCCATTCTTTATATATTAAGTATCATATTCTGTACTCTTTGTCTATCCCTTGATTGACTTTGGAGACAGTTATTGCTATTTTTGTATTTGCTTAGTAATTAGGTGTTCTACTTTCTTTACTGTGGTTTAGTTACTTCTGGTGACAGCTATTAAACCTTAAGAACACTTCCATCTATAGCAGTCCCTCCAAAATACACTGTAGAGATGGTTTGTGGGAGGTAAATTCTCTCAGCTTTTGCTTATCTGGAAATTGTTTAATCCCACCTTCACATTTAAATGCTAATCTTCCTGGATAAAGTATTCTTGGTTCAAGGCCCTTCTGCTTCATTGCATTAAATATATCATGCCACTCCCTTCTGGTCTGTAAGATTTCTGCTGAGAAATCTGATGATAGCCTGATGGACTTTCCTTTGTATATGATCTTAATTCTCCCTCTGGCTGCTTTTAATAGTCTGTCGTTATCCTTAATCTTTGCCATTTTAATTACTATATGTCTTGATGTTGCCTTCCTTGGGTCCCTTGTGTTGGGAGATCTGTGCACCTCCATGGCCTGAGAGACTATCTCCTTCCCAAGATTGGGGAAGTTTTCAGCAATTACCTCCTCAAAGACATTTTCTATCCCTTTTTCTCTCTCTTCTTCTTCTTCTCGTTCCCCTATAATGCGAATATTGTTCCGTTTGTATTGGTCACACAGTTTTCTCAATATTCTTTCATTCTTAGAGATTCTTTTTTCTCTCTGTGCCTCAGCTTCTTTGTATTCCTCTTCTCTAGTTTCTATTTCATTTATTGTCTCCTCCACTGTACCCATTCTGCTTTTAATACCGTCCACTGTGCTCTTCAATGATTGGATCTCCGACCGTAATTCATTCCTGAGTTCTTGAATATATTTCCATACCTCCATGAGCATGTTAATGATTTTTATTTTGAATTCCCTTTCAGGAAGAACATGAGGTCAAAGTCATTTAAATCTTTCTCAGGAGTCGTATTAATAATTTTGCTCTGAACCAGATTCCTTTGGCATTTCATGTTTCTATATGGCGCCCTCTAATGCCCAGAAGCTCTACTCCCTGGAGCTGCTCAGCCCCTGAAGCAATGTTGGGGTCGCAGCAGAGTGGTATTTGTGCCTGGGGGGAGGAAAGAGTTGTTTCCTGCTACCCAGCTGCTATGCCTGTCTCCACTGCCTGAACCAGTGGGCTGAGCACACAGGTATAAGCCTCTATGCTTTGCGTTTGTAGTTACTGTAGGGAGATCTTCCCTCTGGCTGGCCTAAAGCCAGGGTAGGGTTTGCCAGTTTGCGCGCCAGGTGGGGGTGGCCACGAGAAAAGCACAGTAGGCTGCATATCACGGAGGGGGTCCTTGAAGCTGTGTAGCCAGCCATGGATCTGGAGCACCTGAAGATCTTCTAAGGAGGAAGATTTCTTTTTCCTCGTTAAATATGAGAGTCTATATGGCAAAGCTCCCAACCTGCTGGGCAGAGTGTACCCGGACAATTTTGTCTATCTGTCCTCTCTCCTGAGCAGTAAGCTCTGTGCAATCCTTACCCCTTTAGCAGCCCTCTTGCTAAGGGCTTCCTTGTTAGGGAGTCTCTCAGACTGCCCACCTTTCTTTTGTCCCAGAGCAGCCGGATATGGATCCCTGCTTTCCGCAAGTGGCTGGAATCTCAGTCCCTCCAGCAATTCTGCCTGTCTTAGCTTTCCAACCCCATAATCATGACAGTATCATGCAATCACCATGAATTGTAGGTTTGTGCTCCCAACACAGATCTCCGGAGTTAGGTATTCAACAGTCCTAGGCCTCCACTCCCTCCCTGCTTGGTTTCTCCTCCTCCCATCAGTGAGCTGGGGTGGGGGAAGGGCTTGGGTCCTGCCAGGCCATAGCTTCAGTATGTTACCTTGTTCTGTGAGGTCTGCTCTTTTCTCCAGGTGTATGCAGTCTGGCGCAGTACTCTTCCCTATTGGTCTTTCAGGATTAGTCGTATTAATTATATTTTCATATTATATGCGGTTTTAGAAGGAAGCCTATGTCTCACCTCTTACGCCGCCATCTTTGACTTTGATTCATTTTCAGCTAGTTTTTACATATGATGTAAGGTAAAGGTCCAACTTCGTTCTTTTGCATGTGAACATTCAGTTTTCCCAGCACTCTGTGTTGAAAGGACTGTCATTGTAAATTCTGAGAACAATAGGAACCAATTTATACATAACTTGGCATGTGTTACATTTTTTACATGACAAAAGGCAGTTTCAAAGAAGGAAAGCGGAACAGGAAATAAACATTCAGTCAATTAATCAGTATTTATTGACATTCTTGTACTATGTGCAAAGCCTAATGCTGATTGCTGTGAGGGTAATAAATTTAAGGTACAGACTGTATTTTTTTAGGGACTTAAAATTTATTTGGGAAAGTAAGCCACTACACCAGCCAAGTTAACTAATTTAAGGCATGCATGGAGCCAGACAAAATGAGCACTTCAGACAGTAGGCACTAAGGGAATTTGGAGGAGGTAGTTATCACTGCCAGCTGGGATGGAGGTTTTTCTTTGTTGGCATTAGTGTTAATCCAGCCATGTAAATGACTTTTGAAAGAAAAGAAAAATAGAAAACCAAAGTCTATATACATAGCCCCTTTCTAACATGTTTCAAGTATCTTCTGTTATTTTCATTATAATTTTTCATCAAAAGACTAATGTAGTCAAATTTATAAAACATATGCAACTAGTACAATGACTCTGTTTTCCAGTGTTTATAAAAGAGAAACAGGAAACATGACAATTTTTCCTGTCTTTCATATTCAACAAGTTCAATGTATGGCATTTCCCTTATAATTCTTTTAAAACACAACATAGCTGCTAACACTTCAATGTGTTTGAAAACTATGTCTCTTCTTTGGGCATGGTATTCATGTTCATTTTAGGTTAGATTTTTAAGTGACCTGTTCCTCATTTTTTATCTAATAAGAAACTGTTAAGGAAAAGTTACAGGGAACATAACTCAATGAATCCAAAAGATGAATTTTAAAATAATTCAAATGGTAACAGGAAGTGTTTAGCAAATGAACTATTTCTCAGTGATAGCTGAATGAATGTAGGTATACAGAGAAAAAAACAAAATCAAACTCTGTGGATTAAAATACACCTGCCACTGAACATGTAATCCAAAAACTTCCCAAAAACATACTTAAGCAAACCATAAAAAGGGTAACTGGTGCAAGTGAAAATAAGATCAGCATATACAGTCATATAGTCTGGTGCCTCTGCTACAGTAAAGTTTGGTTTATTAAGAAATATCTCATCTTACTACGCTGATGGACAGTGACTGTAATGGGGTGTGTGGTGGGGACTTGATAATAGAGGGAGTCTAGTAACCATAATGTTGCTCATGTAATTGTACATTAATAATAGAAAAAAAATAAATGGTGGACCAGATAGGAACCACAGGCTGCAGCTTGCCAACCCCTCTTACAGGACGTAAACTAGCAGGGAGCAGATGTCGCCTTTATTTTATCCTTCATTGTCTCCCCAATGCCTGAAATTATCCTTCACATAATAGGTACTCAATAAATACACGTTGAATAAAAAAAAAATCTGACTTTACTTCAATAAAGTAACAACTCAGAAAATGAAATTAGCCCTCTAAGAATAAACACAGAGTATTTAAATCTAGGAGAGAGACATATAAACTTTACCAATCTGGGATTGTATAAACACTTGTTATGTGTTTATCAAGTATATAAACATGGGCAAAATCTTACAAAGTGGTACAGATACATCATCTTTGCTCTTCCTCCCTGCTCTTGTCTACTTGGCGTTAACTGCTTCATTATACCTACCGCTTCATGCCTTCCATCTAAGTGTCATTCACAAATAGGAGATGCTCTAAGAGGTATATTTTATTTGGAAGTAGGCAGTTGGTGACTTTATGAATTAATTATCTACTGATTTTGTATGCAGATAACATGTTTGGATTCAATTTCAGTGAGGTACAACAAAGTATCAAGATATTGTGCTTAATTTTAGACAAATATGAGAATGGACATCTTACCCACATACAGGCCTCAATCCTAACTTTTGAGATGATGCTCCACAAAGAAATGGCTCCTTCAATGCCCTCTTCATCTGGACAAATAATCTGATCAGGGTAGGGTGGTTCAGGGAAATTAACTGAATTGCATTCATAAGCAGCTAATGTAACAGAAGCTATATGCGGACCCTATAAAACAAACAGGAAAAACCTCTGATGAGAAATAGTACTGAAAACACAGTTACCAATACACATTATTTTAACAGTATCTTAATCACTATATGTTAATAGAAATATCTTAACTTTTAAAGAACTAGAATCTATCTAGCTAAATATTTCAAGATGCAGTTGATAATTTGAAAAGAATAATCCTTCCCAGAATCTCTTCCTGGCTTGATTAAAAAAAAAAAGATTTATTGAGGTATAATTTACATACGGTAAGAGTCATTTTTTTCAGGTCTACAGTTCAATCACTTTTGACAAATATATTCAACAATATAACCACAACCAATCAAAATATAGAACATTTCCATCACTGAAAAACTTCCCTTGTGCCCTTTTGTAGTCAGTTTCCTTTCCACAACACCAGCCCCTTGAACCATATGATTTCTGGCTTGATTCTGATTTTATTTATCCACATTTCTCATTTGTAAGACTATCCCCTGTGATAAAAACTTCCTGTGCCCTAATTTAAGAATACTATTTTTTGTCCCTTAAAAAGAGCTGGTAAAGTAACTACCTCACCCATCTTTCCCACTGAGATGCTAAAACAAAAATAAACTGTGGAACCAGTATCAGTGGGTTTTTCTTTTAAAGGAATTTTTTTCCTAAGGAAGCTTTTGTGCTGTTTTGAACCTTTACTTTGAAGTATGACAAATTAATGAAAATCATATACATTAAAATGAATTATTATTTCAATGTGTGATAAAGGCTTAAACATAATAGTTCCCAAATGCACACATATGTCAAGGTGAGGTGTCTGTGTAAGAATCAACTAGGGAGTTTGTTTAAAAATAATTAATTCCTGGGTCCCCTAAGCATCCCCTAAGCATAGATTGATTTAATAGGTGCAGGTGGGAACCCCTATGTTTTAAACAAATTCCTTATAGTTTCAAATAGGTTAGGTTCTACATTGGAAGAAAAGTAAATTAAAGGTCAGAAAATAAGTGGCTTTGGACAAGTCACTTAAACTTTCTGGGCCTCAGTTTATTCTTCTGCAAGGCAAAACAATTAGACACATCTTACAATTTTATCCAGCTCCCAAATTCAAAAGCCCCAAATATAAGCAAATACATCAATAAAATCTAATGCTAATCTCCCAAATTCTCATGAGGTGTAAAGTCTAAAAGTTGGACCTCCTTAACATGCTTCTCTAATATCCATAGTGTAAGTATTTACTTTAAAGCATACTATAGTGTAAGTATTTACTTTAAAGACAACATTTATACCATAATGGACACTAGCATAAGTTCCAGAGTTAGATGTTCTTCTGGTTCAAGCCTCTGCCACTTATTTTTTGAGTCTTGCTTTCCTCATCTATAAACGGGAATATAAAATGCCTTCAGGACTGACACACTGGGAATATTGTAAGGTTTAAATTAGTTTATATAAAGCACTCAGATTAAAACTGCTGGGCATACAGCAAGCCCTCAAAAAGTACTAGCCTCTAGCTGTTATGAAGAAAAATACTACATCTGTGAATAAACACACACGAGTAAGTGGTCTGTGTATATACAACAGTTTTTAAAAATCACATGGCAAAAGAATTTGTGTCTCAAAGACAAAGTGTATAACATGCAGTGATGAAAATAAAACATTAAAGAACTGCTATCAAGATGAAAGGCAATATAAAACAAGTTTTTTTTTGTTGCATGGTAATATGAAAGGAAAGATATCATAAATCTAAGCCACATTTTCCCCTAAATGCAATAGGCATTTTGTGTTCACATAAAATCTTTAAAAAACGAAGTTCTAAATTTAGCAATAAATCAGTTATTAGGTTTTCTGAACCAAAAAATATCTAGGTGAATTTTTAGTTAGTTCCTCTTTTTCTTCAGTTTTATTTCATAGAAATCCATAAATAGTAGTATTTAAGTTTAAAAATTATTATAGAATGTTTAAACAAGGAATGCTTTTGAGTATTCAGGCTTTTTTTTAAAAGTTTGATTATCTGTGAAATCTACAATTGCTTCTTTGAATATTACGTGCATAAGAGATTTCACGGTTGGAGGAAAAAACAATTATTTTGTTATTTTACCAACCCTCCAACACCCCCCACACCAAGTTTAAAGTTTGTGGAATTCAGAATAACTGAACAATTAGTGAAAAATTTCTCACTGTATACACTTACAGCTAAGTGTCAGGTGCAAATTAAAACAAAAAAAACCTTTAACCTCAACCTTTACTGTTTGAAAACACAAAAGGGAAATGTGATACCAGTTAAGTAAAACAAGAAATTCAAGAGTTTGTCCACAATATCCCCACACAACTGTCTCTTGTAGGTTGCAGGAACCATCTACTCTTCAACTTAAAAAAAAAATGAACTCTAAGTGAACAAAAGTTGAACTGTATTTGGTGCTTAAATAATGAGATTTCTAGAATATACAGGAAGGAAAAAATTACATTTCTATGCCAGAAATATAGATAAAATGTGTACCACAACAGATTAAACACAATATCCAACAAGATAAAAGACTTATAGTTTTAATTTTAAGTGATTCTAAAAAAGGAAATTTTCTGTAATCTTATGAGAATTCTTTCTCTATAAAGAAAGGAGGGTTCATTCACACAACTAAACCGATATATATTTTCCATAACCGCATTAATAAGTCATGATTACTCAGCCTTAGAGGCAGATGTGGTGGTTCCCAGAAAAATGAACACAAATAACTCAGCTTCTTGTCTTTTGTTCATTCTCAAGAACATGTTTTGCCTTTACCTTGACATTTAGCTTAAACTATTTTAACTGATAGGGAACCTCACAAGCTCATAAATATAACTGACTTGACTGCAATAAATATTAATGTAGATGAAAAATCCAAACACAAAAATAATATAATTATTAAAAAAATTTTTTTTAATGTTTTAAAAACTTTTTACTTACTAACACGATCATTTATTTCAAAATACCAGGTGTTTAAAGTAAATAATTGCTGTGTATATTAATTACCCCACAAGTATTCTTAAGGCAGACTTGGCACACACACACCCAGCCCCATGCCAGCCTCTGTGGATGGAGATGAGTCAAAGGCCCTGCCTTCAGGAGCTCATAGTCTAGGGTCTTGGGACCCCTGAACTGGACACATACTGTCCAGGGTAAGGGGTGCCTGAGACAGAGGTCCGTACCACAGAAACTCCAGGAGCAGCTGAGTGTGGGAGTGTGCGGTGCAGGCTGGGGGCATCAGAGAAAGGCTCTCAAGGAGGTGAATGTTCTGTGATGGGTCTTGATGGGTTAAGAAGTGCTATTTAGCCAGGGAGGAGCCATGCTACAGTGCCCTGCAGCAGGTGTGGTAGCTTGGGCTGGGTCCTGTGCTCCTTCTTGCAGGGGTATGTTTACCATGCGGATGAGGCCAGGAAGAGCTACCTCCGTGAGCTTCAGGCCTACCTGAGCTCCAGTGCTTTCTGCACCTTCCTGCAGGGGCGGGTTGCGCACAAGGCACAGGCACTGAGGAGCGAGTAGGGGTGGCCTTGTGGGCTCGCTCCCTGCCAGGCCTGGGCTTGTGGGTCATCTTACAGCCAAGGCATGTCTGGAAGACTCTTGGTATAACAATCATTTTGATTAAAGAATTTTAAAAGTTACATATACTCAAGCCACCTTTTAAGTGTATTTTCTAAAATGTAAAAGCCCAGTACAATGTATCAAATATGAAAGAATCACATTTTAACTGTACTACATGAAGAAACAAGGGATAAAGACTAACAGCTATAATAACAAAAGTCTATCTGGGCAGAACCACCATAAAATATAAATTACAATATACTGAGCAGAGGTTCCAGCTCTCATGGGCATATGTATATATTGATATGTATGGGCTAGAGATTGTGGCCTTTGGCTGACAGTTTTCTGCCTTAGATCATGAAGTAATTGGTACAGACTGTCACTCTTAAAGTAAACAAGTAGAAAACTTGACAAAATACATGGAACAACTTTTTTCAGACATTGTACCACAGGCGGCAGCATATGACTTCTGACTGTTGAGAAAAGGGATACAAATGAGGAAACCCTATGATGACTCTGGTTTTTCACTTGTATAGACACCGCATGTACACAGCAAAATCTGTGGTCTAAAGAGGAAGAGCCCAAGCAAAGCATGGTAATTTTCCTGAGTTGAGAAGGAAATCTGGGTGCAGGAAGGCTGAGGAGTTGTGGGACAGAATACTAGTGAAGGGGGAGCTATGCAAAGAAAGAACTTTAGAAATATGTCAGGGGGTCCTCTTGAGACTCTGGTGTACAAAGTTGCACTATATGCTAGGGTAAAATTTCATGAAACCAGTCAAAGTACAAATAGTGGGAAAAGAACCACTACGAGGGAGTTGTAAGCTGTACACTTCCTAGAATTCATACAGGTCTGGGAAGCACTTGAGCTTCAACCAGCTAAAGTGGAGTAACTCAACATTCAGGGAAGACCTTGGAAAGAGCCTAGAGTAAAAGCTACTCTAAATCGACCATAACAGGCCTTTTCAAAAGCCTTAAACAGATCAGGCTGATCCACAGGTAACTTAACTGCCCACCAAAACAAAAAATGGATGCTCTACAAAGAAAGACAACAAAATCTGTAAACTCAACAATTAAATCTGTAAATACCAACAACAATGTGGTATTAACCACATGTCCAACATCCAATAAGAACTATCTAGATCTATGAGGCAGGAAAATGTGACCCATAAGTAGAAGAAACATTAGTCAATAGAAACAGACCCAGAAATGTCAGAAATATGGGGAAAAAGTGACCATAAATATATTTAAGAATTTAAAGCAGCAGCTGGCAAACTTCAACCCATGGACCAAATTTGGCCCACTACCAGTTTTAAAAAGAAAGTTTCAAGAAATAGAGCCATGAGCATTCATTTACATATCATCTCTGGCTAATTCTGTGCTTCAGTGACAAAACCAAATAGCTCTGACAGAGACTCTATGACCTACAAAGTCTAAAATATTTACTCTATCTCCTTTTACAGAAAAAAAAGCTGATCTCTGATTTAAAGGAAGACAAACACAATGAGGAAAGAAATGTTAGGTATAACAAATTGGAACTTCTAGAGCTGAAAACATAATACCCAATTAGAAAAATTCATTGTATTAGCAACTGATTAGACACTGTAGAAGAAAATATTAGAGAAGTTGAAGATATGGCAATGGAAAGTATCCAAACTTTCCACAGAGTAAAGGTTATGAAAGAAATGAACCTCAGTAGCCTGTGGAATAATACCAACTAGTTTAAATATACATGCTATTAGAATCCCATTAAGAGAGGAAAAGGTGGGGAGGGGGATTAGTATGGGCACAGAAATACTTAAAGAAATAGTGGCCAAAATTTTTCAACATTTGATGAAAAATACCAATCCATCAACTCACAGATCTAAGAAAATCACCAAACCTCAGTCAGGATTAATACAAAGAAAACAAAACACATAATCAAATTGCTGAAAAACTAAAATCACAATATAATCAAATTGCTAGGACAGTAATAACAAGAAAATCTTAAAAGCAATCAGAGGAGATAAAAATAACAAATTATCCAAACAGAAATACAGATGACTTACCACAAATAATGCAAACCAAAAAGTAATGGAATTACTTCTCTAAAGTGCTAAAAGAAAAACAACTCTACCATTCCTGAATCTAGGGAAAATATACTTAAAAAATACAGATGAAATAAAAACATTTTAGACAAACAAAAGCCAAAAGAATTTGTTCTAGTAGATCAGCACTACAATAAATGTTAAAGGAAATTCTTACACAGAAATAGAACGACAGACATGGAAACTTTAACACACACAAAGGAGTGAAGAGCACTGGAAATACAGAAGATATTTCCTCCTCATTTAAAAATCTCTTAAAAAAATAATTGAAGCAAAAACTATGACATATTTAGAAGTAAAATATGACAACAGCAGAAGGGAGAAAATGGAGCACACTATTGTAAGGTGGTTACATTATATATACTAAAAAAAATGCTCAATCCAAAAAAAAAAGGTAGGAAATGAAGAATAAAAAATAGGTAGGACAAATAGTTTGAGGGTAGAGTTAAACCTAACCATACTGAAAACTACATCAGTTGTAAATGGATAAATTAAAGATAGTGTCAGACTGTATTAAAAAGCAAGAGCTCACATACATATACATGATTTTATGTACATGCTGTCTGTAAGAAACCCATTTTAAAATCAAACCCCAAAAATAAAAGTAAATGGATGAAAAAAGAACCATTTAAAAATAATCATAAAAATGATGGAGTGGCTATATTAAGATCATATAAAGTAAACTTCAGATAGGGAAAATTATTAGAGACGAATAAGGACATTAAATAATGACAAAAGGGCTAATTTTTAGGAAGACAGAACAATCCTAAATATGTAGGCACCTAATAACAGCATCAGAATACGTAAAGCAAAAACTGACAGAACTGAAAAATGAAATAAACAAATCCACAATTATAGTAGGAAATTTAAATACCCTTCTCTTATCACTTGACAGAAGTAAAATGACAACTAGTATGGATACAGAAGACTTGAACAATATGAAACACTCCACCCAACAACAGCCAAATACATATTCTTTTCCAATACACATGGAACATTCACCAAGACAGATCATATGCTGTGGTATAAAATAAGTCTTAACACATTTCAAAGAATGTGCCATGTGGCAAGTTAAAGGTCAATACAAGGAGAACTTCTTAAGGAAAAGTGGCAAATGAAAGTCCTTAAAGGTTAATCTTTATAGTTAGAGCCAGTGTCCTTTAATCTATGTAATCAAAAGAAGCCAAATAGCTATACACAGCCCAGGCTATTATTTCCTGCACAGGAAGCTCTATAAATTCCCTAGTTAGTGACCAGGTCACAAATAACTAACATTCATTAACTGCACATATAACCCTTGAGAGTTCCTAATTACTGCACTGGATACTTGTAAGTACTTATGAATTACTTTTGATAAGTAAGTTAAACTTTATGGTTATAATGAAAAGTTATATTTTCATTAGAGTGGCAAGTTTGAGGTTTTTGTTGTTGTTTCTGGTAATTCACTATAGTCATTCTAAGAAGTCAACTCAAGATTGCTCAGTTGTTTGTGACATATTGGACATCTGGTTTTGCTTCACTTCAAAGTCTCATATATCCAGTCTCATGAGCTGTATTACATTATATTTTCCAAAGTTTGGATAATGGAATAATTTTGCCTTGTCCAGGATAAATGATGTAGTACTTAGCCAGGCAAGAGTATGTCTGGGTAAGAGAAAAACCATAGTTAGAGCAGAGGGTAACAAAGTCTAATAAGAGCATACATATATAGGTATTTGTGGAAAAAGTATTTTAACTTAAAAAAATTTTTTAGATAAATTTTATAAATTAATTCCTACAATCTATATATATTCTTTCATAAGCAGTGTAAAAAGGAAGGTTTAATGATTGAAAAAAATAACAGAATCCTATGGAATCAATTTTTATTCTAGTTTTAAGAATAGTAATATACTACTAATTAAGTTCTAAATAAGAGAAATTTAGAATTAAAAAATATTCTAGGATAAAGAAGAACAAATTTCCAATTACAAAATAAGATAAGTCATGGGGATGAAAGTACAGAATAGGGAGTATAGTAAAAAATATTGTAGTATCTTGGTATAACAGATGGTAACTACACTTATCAAGGTGAGCATTCAGTAGTGTATGTAATTGTTGAATCACCATGTTGTATACCTGAAACCAATATTGCATATCAACTATATTTCAATAAAAAGAAAAAATAATTTTCATAAAGAAATGAAATTATCATTTCTCAATTGATACCACAGAGATTTCCTAATCTGGTAGTGAAGAGAAGTTCTAAGTAAGACCCTGATAATAACCTCTATAACCTCTATGAGAAAGAAATCCTGGTGCCACAAACACAAATTACAGTCACTGTAAGGAAGGTGTGGGATATTCATACCTTAATCCCTGAAAAGGATTCTATCAATAAAATGACAAACTAGTATGTGCATGCTTTGTTTAAAAAAAAAAAAAGTTTTCTGATTTTGAGCTTTTACTGTTAGATTTACTTGGGGGCCATATCTTTCAAGGATATTTTTTAGAAAGTAAAAACCTAAAATGGACATATTAATTAATTAAGAGCCTAATTTATAATTTAACCAAACCTCTTTATCAACCAAAATGGAGAATATAATGTTGCATAAAAAGTACAGTATATGTATGAGCATTTGTAAGGAAGATGAGCAGACAGACATTCTTCCATCCTCAACAGCTCCCTCAGAACTGATAAAACATTCCTAAAGACTGGAGTTGTTTGTACAACATCTGTAATGTCAATTCATAGCCTAATCCATCATCCATACACAAAAGTCAAGTAAGATCCCAAAGGCAAAATTTCCAATTAGTTTGTCTGGAAAGTTTAGGGCAAAGGTAATAAAATCAAGAATCCTGTGCTGATTCACTGGGAAAACATTTGTTTGCTACACTCCTTCGCTAAGGAACAAAAGGAGTCAGTGGCTAGTCTGGAATGTGATTCATTAGGAATATCTGGATGATAAATAAATGAAAGGAGATGACAAATGGTTGTCTGTAATGACTTGCAAAACCTTTGTTTTCTTTAAGTCCAACTTTTAGGGGTCTTTAGAAATGCCTTTGCAAACAGGAATTCTACTCCTAAATTCTCTTAATTGTTGCTTTTCTCATCATAGAAAACAACTTACCTAAGGTAATGATGTACAGCAAACAATTCTAGAAGGCTAGAGCATAAAACTACTGGTTCCAAATGGACACCAAAGAGTTTAACTAGAATTTATATTCCTTTTGTGAAAGGTTCCAAGTTTACAAATTAAGCCTCTGGTCACGCTCTGTAAAATGTAGTACAGTATGTCAAAAAGCAATACTCTGGGCATTAGTGTGGGTTTTAGTTTACAACTTACTAGATGTAATCAGACTTCTGTCTCCTATTCCTCATTTGCTGAAAAGCCTAGCAATAATAATGAAGATAATGCCCACACAACCCAGGTAACAGGGCAACACTATATGAGAATATACAGTAAAAGTGTTGTGACTATAAAATTGTTTACAAAAACAAAAAAATATATAAACTCTATAGTTCATGCTCCAAGTTTTAAGGACCTATCTCTGAAGTCATTTTTATTGTATTAAATCAATCCATAAATAAAGATATGCTTCACTTTTCTTCTCAAAACCTAAGCAACTTTTCATCATAAAGTTGATTTAAGTATTCAGGAGAAATGGACTACATGTTCAGAGCAAGAGCTTAAAAAGTTTATTATAAATTGCTTAAAATATATCCCCAACAGAATAGATTTCAACTAAACTGAATCTTCTCAGCTTTCATTTAAGCGCAGAGTAATAAATAATGACTTAAGGGCAGGAAGTTATCCAGTCTGTACAGCATACCCCCTATATTCTGGAGACCTTGATTTCTTCTTTTGATGTGGCGATGTTCACAAGAGTTAATACATTAGTCATTCCTTGGGGAAAGACAGGGAGAAGAGCTGGTCATGCCCTCATCAAAAAAAGGGCCAAAAGACCTCTTCTAAGAAGAGCCCGTTGTTCTTCCCGCAAAGGCCCTGAGTCACTGCATGCTTATAGCCAGAGTCATTATACCTATACATAGCAATAGCAAGTCACATCAGAACCTTACTTTTGGCAATTTCTTCCTTTTTTTGTCTTACAAAGGGACAAACAGGTGAGCAATGAAGCAATAATCAAAAGACAGCTGGAAAAAAGAGGCTCCCTAACAATTTTTTTAAAAGAATTATTCCACCTGATAACATTAAACAATTACTGTAATATTTCTCTACTTCACTACTTCACAATTTCATTTCAATCCATATCCATGTGGTTTTCCAAGTGAGATTTATTTAGTGATCAAATAGCCAAAAAATGTAAGAAATGTCTATGTCTAATGAAAAAATACCTTTATAATAGTGTACTATCAAGTACTTGTGCATTAAAGTAAACATGGTGCTGTTACAGGTATTCTATAAATATTCAATAGCAATCAAATGTCAGATTTTTTTTAATGTACAATTTTTACCACACATTTTAGTGATGAAGTAATCTTAAACTTTAAAGCAGAAACAAGCCTCTGAATCTTACACAAGGGCAAATACCTTGCAACTTTCTTTGTATTTTTTATAGCAAAGAGCCAAATATTTCTTCTACTACAATGGTCATATTAAATAAAAGACTCATAAATACCATTCAGATGATAATACCTTGATGTTATAGCTTCTAATAAAACCCGATCTATTCTACAATGTAACTGAATAGTTCCAAAACTTTTCTACATCCCACTGCATCTAGATAGGACAACTCTAATGCTTTCAACATGTGAAAATCCTTCCTATCTGGACCCCAAAGATAAGGGAATTCACTGGTTAAAGTATACGCCAAAGAGAAAAGTTACCTGTAAAATATATTCATCCTTCCATTTATAGCTCAATATTTGTGAGCTTTTTAAAATTATAAAATGATTGTTGAAAGGTTTGGTTCCCATAGAGTTCTCTATCTAGGAGCTGGGCTTATTTGAAAGGAGTATTAGGCTTATTAAGCCTTTCTCCAGGAAACTGCTCCACCTAGTGTCAAAAACTATTCATGTTACATTATTTGGGGCTTAAAAATTCTTGCCCAAGGACTTATTTATTCTCTGTTATTGTTAAATAGAACAGGCTTTATAAATCCTTAATGGCACAGTGTTTACAAATGGCTCTTTAATAATCTGCTTGTCTTGTAACTTGATGAATAATAATATATGTGCATATAAGGAGCATGTCTGAGATACATTTATCACTCAAACATCCTGTTTTTGTTAACTTGGTTGTTTACAGAATTATGAATAACATTTTCTAGTAATGGGAAGTAGTTCTAAGGTGGCTACTGAAATAACCCCATCACTTCTCCCAATGTTTATAACAATCTAAACTTATCCATAAATTTTCTCAAAATGATTGCAATGTTGTAAAAACTGGTATTTAATAATTGCACACATCAATGGTTAAAACAAATTAGAATTAAACCTGCTGTCACTAGGCAGCTCATTTGGAACAAATTCTTCCACATTTCTCTTCAAGAAAAGTTGGTTTTATTCCCCCTTAACGGTTTCTAGTGCACTCAAACACTTGTACAACTATATTCTCTTCTAAAACAGTATGTTAAGTCTAACATTATGATCCAGAAGAGAGAAATTATAATCGTTTTTTGGCAAATGGATGAACCAAATGCACATGTCACATAAAAATCTTTCAGAGGTGGCTAGCTCACAAGGGTTCCCAAGCTCAATATGCTTCTTCTAGTATACCTCTGTCGTCCCATGAGTTAGAGCAAGGGTTAGAAAACTACAGCCTGCAGATCAAATCCAGCCTGCCACCTACTTTTGTGAATAAAGGTTGATAGGAAGTCATTTATTCCTTTACACACTGTCCTTGGATGTTTTCTCATAACAATGACAGACCTGAGGAGCTGAAAGAGACTGTATGGACTGCAAAGCCTAAAATACCTGGCTCTTTACAGAAAAAATGCTGACCCCTGTGCTGTCTAGATGCATTAAAGAGGTTAACAGCAGTGATATTCCCTTATTTATTTACTATGTTTACTCTGGGCATAATTCCACTAGTAAATAAGCATTCCTGGATCACTCATGTTCCAGATCTTCTGAAAGGAAACTGTTACATGCTTGCTAAGATTAAAATACGTTTGTTTTGTTAATGAATTTCTGGAAATTAATATCCAAGAAGAGAGTGTTTAGAAGGTATAATCTTAGTCAAATCTGTCAGCCACAGAAGCTTTTTTGCACCTGATCTATTTATAAAAACCATGAATAAAGTAAATGAATGAAATCAGTAACTTGTACCACCTGCCAGACAAAATTTGCTCATTTGTTAGACATCAAAGCAACAAAGATGCCTGCATCAGAAATAAAATCAAAAGGAGAAACAGTTTACAGATTTTATTTAATTTCTAATTTTTTATTTAAAAGATTCTTCCCTTAAATCAAAAAATAACCTATCTTACTACAGATATACCAGAGATCATAAGTATGTTATATACACTAAATAAAAAACTAAAAATCACATTTTAAACCATTCACTGTGCCTGTTGCTTATCTAAATTTAAGTAAACTTAATGCAGAGGGCATATTAAAATGTCATTTTTAATGCAAGGAGTAGATGCAGTTTTATTTGCTGGGGAAATAAAAAGGAGGATTACTGATGTTCAATACAAAATTATCATGCAAAATAAGAAAAAGCTATACACAGATTGGGTCATTTTTCATCAGCAGATACAAAAAATACTCGGAAGTTGGAGGTATTTTAATAATAAAAGAAGTCCAATTATTCTTTCTACCCCTCACACCTCTAGAGGATTTTCTGAAGATTTTATTTTACATTAATTTATTCAGCATGTTTATGAGGACCTAGTATGCACCAGACACTGTTCTAGATATTTGGAATATGGCAGTAAGCAAAGTAGAAAAAAATATCCCTGCCCTCAAAGAGCTTATATTTTGGAAGTAAAGCTCTTATTTTACGGCAGTTTTTATTATTTCAGCTACTTGCACTCCCATGCACTATCCAATTCCCCAAATTTGAAAGCTTTCTTACTGTCACTGCTCTAGAGCAGGTAATTATTGCCTCTCACCTGCCTTTTAACCTAACTGGACTCCTTACTTTCAGTTACTTCCCTACCATATATACCCTCCACAATGCTGCCAGAATTATGTTCTTTCTAAAACATGTGTGTTAATGCTTGTTTGAATAACTCTTTGTGACACATAAAACCTAAACTCCCTAGCCTGACTTTCATCTACAATTTGATAGCACCCTATTTTCTCTCATGGGTCGTCTTTCCATTTCCAAAATAGTCTACTTCATATCTGTGTATCAACTGCCTTTACCTCAACAAACCCAAATTCATGAACTTTTCCTACTTTTTCCTCCAAGAGAATTCCTTCCTATTTTAGGGGTCTCATAACAATTTATGTATGTCACTATGATAGTACTTACCACAATGTCCTGCAGTATAGTTATCTATATAATATATATATTCTGCTCTGTATTTCTAATTCCTTTTGTAATTCACATATTATTTCAGAGTGCTTTGCACAGAGTAAATGTTCAAGCTTTTTGAAGTGAACTGAAATGAATTACCACAGTGATGATTTATGAAAGGACTCAATTTTTTTAGAATATGTAAGACAACCCATTTGTTCTTAGTCCTGGTTCAAAAAAGACTCAGAAAAATGAATGTTATCTAAATGTAACATTTCCAATTTTAAGAAGTAGTTAGATGCCAATTTAAAATAACCACAGATGCCAATTTATTATCCAGATGTACTTAAGCAAAAATAGCTACAAAATTCTAAAGCAAAAGAGTATATGTACTAGAAAATTTATTTACATATAGCACATATAAAAAGGTGCATAATGCATACATCTTAATGAATTATTACAGACACAGGTATCTTCTGTCCAGATAAAAAAATAAACACAAAAGAGGGATATATCCTATTGGTTGTCAAGACTTACTATAACAAACAATTTTTTCAATCAGCTTGTCAGTTTCCACAAAAATACCTATTTGAATTTCGACTGATAATGTACTGATTCTGTAGATAAAACTGGGAGGAATTAAAAGCCTTACAATATTGTGTCTTCCAATCCATGAACACAATATATGCCTTCTTTAACCTAGATCTTTTAGCTTCCAATATTTTGCAATTTTATGTAGAGGCCAAGCACATCTTTTATTAGATTTACTTGTAGACTTTTGCTTTTATTTTATTTTTTTAAAAAGCTACTATAAATGGTACCTTGTACAAAATGTCATACTTTAAATGTTTATTATAGTATATAGAAATATAATTGTTTTGTATATGTTGACCTTGTATTCAAAAAAATCTATACACCCCTATTAATTCTCCAAGTTTGTGGAAGTTATCCTCTTCTTTTTGTAGTTCTGCCACATTTTGCTCTTTATATGTTGAATATATATTATTAGATAAATACAAACTTAGAACTGTTATATCTTCCTGGTGAATGACTCTTTTATTAATAATGGACACATTCTATCTACTAACACTTCTTGCCTTGTACTCTATTTTGATTTCAATATAGTTACATAAGCTTTTTTCTTGGTTGACACTGAATGACTCATCTTTTTTCCATCTTTTTACTATAATCTTTCTGTGTATTCATGTTTTAAGTATGTAGTTTATATATAGAAAATAGTTTGGTATTTTTTTACATTTATTTGGACAACTGGAAGAACATTTGTTCCATTCACATTTATATAATTATTGATATATTTGGATTTAAATCCACCACAGATACTTACTACTTATCTTGCTTGTTCTATGCTCTTTTTGTCTCCTTTCTTGCTCTCTTTTGCCTTGGCTTTAAAAAAATTATTCAATTTTTATTTCCCCTTATTAGCTAGATAACTACATATTCTTAGATTGCTTAACCTAGAAATTATAATATAAATCTGTATTTATTTAAATCTTGTATAAATTAATCTTACCTTTTCCAGGGCAGTGCAATGACCTTAGAATAATTTAATTTGTTACTACACATGTGATTTGTACATCACGTATTTTAATTTTCTCCATACATTTTAAATCTCTCAAGACATCATCATTACTGTTTTTAATGTCAATATTAATTTTACCCATTTCCTACTCTTTATATGTTCCCGAATCTCTGAGCTCCAATCTAGAATTACTTTTCTGTTCAAAGAACACCTTTTAGTATTTCTTTAGAATATGTTGCTAGTGACAAACTGTTTTTGTTATAGTTCTGAAAATATCTTTAATTTATCCTGTTTATGGGACACTTTGAGCACTGAATCCTCTGTTGGTAATAATAATAATTTTTTTAGCCCTTTTAAAGCTACCATTCCACTGTCAGCTGAATTCTCAACAAAATCAGTGACAGCAAGAAATCAGTCTTACTGGACTTCCTTTGGAAACACTATGTCTTTTTCTCAATCTCTCCTTTTTGTTCTGGACATTTTTCCTGTGGCCTATTTTGCAGTTTTTTATTTATTAGTACTCTCTTAGCTATAACTACTGTAAGTCCATTAATTGAGTTCTTAATTTCAGTTACTATGTTTTTTCAATCCTAGAATTTCCATTTGGCTCTCCTTATAGTTTCCAATTCTCTGGCAAAATACTCAAGATTGTTTGTTATTCCCTTGAACATTCTTATTATGGATTAAAGTACATTAAAGCCTAATAACTTCACTAAATGGATCTCCTGTGGGCTTGTTTCTATTATTTCTTTGTGTTGATCAAATTATCTTTTCTCTTCAGACAGCTGGTAATTTTTCATTGAGTGCTGAACTTATTTGTGAAAAAATAAGAGAGTTAATATGTAGCCTAGGATGATAAGATTTAAGCCTGAGCTTCAGTCCCCAAAAGGACCGATTTATATCTAGTTAATCCTTAGGTTTACAGCATGGCCCCTTAGGGGTGCAATCCAAAACTTGTGGGTTTATCAGGGCATATCCTTGGCCAGTCTCATCTTTTTGGGATTCTTCTTTAATCTAGATGTTGGTCTTGTAATTCTTTGCTCTCTTTTTACCTCTATGATGTCTTTAAACACGTTTTTAAATTTTATCAACTTTTTAAAGATAGTTTTATGAGAGTTGATTTGAATTGCCTAATCTATCATCACTGGAAATGAAACAATGATCGGCAGTTTTCAGTATGTTATGACATACTGCTAAAGTAAAATCAATTGTGGGAAATGTTGCTTATGATTTCTTAAGAATAGCTAAAGTATTTAAATTGAAAATCATTGCTTTCTAAAAATAAAATCAGAGTAAGAATAATGATAATTATAAATAACAGCAGATACCATTTATTGAGGACCTTATATATACTAGCCACCGAGCTGAAAGGTATATATTTATTATTTCATTTAATCCTTAAAACAGCCTTATGAGATAGGTACTGTTATTATCATTCCCATTTAATGTTTAACAAACTGAGGTTTAAAAGTTAAGAAATGTGCCAAATATCACATGTATTTGACAAATATCACAATATTACAAATATAACAGTAATATTTGACCAGGCATTCAAATTCAGCTGTTTGACTCTGAATATGTCCTATTACCTACCATCATAGGAATGAAAGATTTTAGTCCCATAATGGAATCACCTTCCATCACTTGAATATTCTTGGAATATTAAAGAAAAGGATAAAATTATGGTATTATATCTGAAACTGGGCAAGCCATGGGAGTATAACCTACATGTAACTATATACATGATAATGGAAAGAAAGGCTGATGACTTAAACTAATTAATGAATGAGGGAAACTATTAAGAAAACTTATTTCACTCATAAGCATTAACTGGTATTACATAGGCATAAATACAGATAAATAATAGAATATTTTTAAAATCTAGTAGAGCTATTTGAGGATTTCATATTGATTCAGAATAGAATCTGCAAATACAGTACAGTATAGTGGTTATATTAACAATGCCACCTAGTGGCAGCCAAATATAGACTATTTAGGAAAAAAATCTAGAAGAGTGGTTCTTAAATCTTTCATGGGTTAGTCTTTGGAGAATCTAATACCATAGGTCCTTTTTGCCAGAAAGGTGCATATTTGCAAAGACACATAACAATATGTCCAGTGTTTCAGGACATTAGCAGACCTCATGAAACCCATCTGCTGACCATTAAAATCAACAGAACAAACCAACTAATCCAGAAGCCCAACTAACTCTCCCTGAGCCTTGAAAAGGAATTCATTCAGTTTTCCCTCATCTCTTACGCTCTGGTTGCAATCACTATTCCTGTATAAATAGTATCTAACTTTTCCTTTGTGGCTAGATATCTGTTCTCTGCAACTTACAAGATTTCCACCATTACCAAATCAATTTACAAAATTTGATGGTAGCCCAAACTAATCAGTTTTCCGTGTTGATCATCATTAAATTTAATGTGGACAAACAACTATTCTTCTAATCTTTAAAATGATGAGGACTTCCAGAACATCTGAATTACATTATAACTTTCAATTATATCTTAAAATATAAATGAAATTATTTATTGATAAACTGAAAAATCAAGACTTTCCCATTTTTATAGCTATCTAATATTTTAGGAAATATAGAAACAGTTTTATATCATTTAGCTGTACACTGAGTTAGAATTAACTAAATGATACTTCCAAAAGACGTAACTTCCATACAGGGAAAAACCTAATGGGAAATTCTACCTATTCAGGAAATATTTTCCTATTTCATTTTTAGGCAATGATTTCCAGTAAAGGGAACCGTGATGAAGAATGGAATAACCCTTTTTCTTCTAAACTATGTTTCTTTTTCACCTATTTTGCTGAAAATTTTTGTCAGAAGGAGGGATATATTTCTGATCAGACTACTCTCCTAACTTGGTTATTTGTTTTCTTGACTGAGGACTTATATGAGATATAGAAAAGGTTTGTGTTTCATCAGCACAAACATGTATAACATGTGAATGTTAATGTTACATCTCCCTAAGTGAGGATTATGTAAAGGCTCATAAATGAAAGGAGATGTAATTAGGACTTTCCAAACACAATCACACTGTAGATACAAAACAAAGGAGTGGTGATCTAAAAGGATAAAACTCTGCCAAGCATCTAATACCAAGAAAATGTTAAGTTTTAAAATCTAACCAGAGATTATTTAGAATAGTTTCTTAAATAATTACAGAGATCAAAATTTTAAATCTTTATCTGATTCTGCTTTGCCTTTAGTTTCCTGGCTATTTTTCTCTATTCTATAATTGCCAAAGTTCACAAGCAGCTAGTCTACATTTATTGATGAAATTTTTTACTATACATTTGCTACACTATTGGGTAACTGACTAACTTGGATCCTGAGAAGACTATATAGATAAGAATTCATATAAAGCTCTGAGCACAGAGCCTAGCACATAGTAAATATTCAATAAATGCTAGCTAGTCTATCCGCCAGGCAGGACAGGCTACAATAAGAAACAACTCAACCCAGTAGCTTAAAACAACAAAGTTTATTTCTCCTTTACTCTACATACCCATGGCAGGCTGGCAAAGGGAATCTGTTCATCATAGTCGGAGACTCAGGCTCCATCCTGAAACTGTAGCTGGGTGCAAGAGAGTATGACAAGCCTTGCTGCTTTTGCCAGGGAGGAATACTGATCACTGATGCACATATTTCACTGATCAAAGCAAATCATACACCTGGAGCTCAACAGAATGGGAATGCAAAGTCTCCCCACAGGTATGGATACCACAAAAATGAACACCAAATATGGGTAAAAAAATAACAGAACCCGCTTCAGCTAGTATTACTGTGATGACAATGATGATGATAATATTTGTTGTTATTATTAGTAGTAGCAGTAACAGTAGTTCACTTCTTGCAATCTGACTTCCATTCCAAAAGGCAGTTGAAAAATAAACAAAGACCAATTAAATCTTGTAGTTTCTTTTGCTTGAGTTCTCTGAAAAAATTTTTTTTTGGAAATGTTCACTTTTCTTCATTCTCCCTGTTGCACCTGAGGAATCCTACAAGGGAAGCCTGTGTCTAAATGAAAAGATCAAAAAACTAAAGATAATCTGGTCAAATGGAAAAGGCATATACTGGGTTTCTCTTTATATATTTTTTAACATTAATATATTTCTTCCCAAGCAATATGTTACATACTGAATTTGTTTGCTACCTTGGCCTTTCATTCATTTCTGATCACTGTTGTCTAAAAGAGTGTTCTTTTGACAAAATCAACAACAATTCATAATAAAACTTTCAGCAAACTAGGAACAGAGGTGAGCATCAAATTGCTAAAGAACATCTGCACAAAACTTAACAGATAACATGGTACTTAATGGTGAGAAACTAGAGGCTTTCCCACCGAGACTGGGAACAAGGCAGGATGTTTCTCTCACCCCTGCTATTCAGGATCATACTGGGAGACCTAGACCTAGCTGAAGCAGTAAGACAAGAGAAGGAAATGAAAGGACATACAGACTGAAAACAAAGAAAGGAAATGTCTTCATATGCAAATGATTATCTCCATACAAAATCTTAAATTGATGAAAAAGCCTTAAAACTATTAAGTGATTACAGCAAGGATGCAGGATACCAGGTTAGTGTACAAAGTCAATTGCTCTCCTATATATACCAGCAGTTAAATGAGTTGAAACCTACATAAACAAAAATTTGCACATAAATGTTTATAGAAGCTTTACTCATAATTGCCATAACTTGGAAACAAACATGATATCCTTCAATAAGTGAATAAACAAACTATGGTGGTACCTCCAGAAAATGAAATTATTATTCAGCAATAAAAAGAAATTAGGTATCAAACCATGAAAAGATATGGAAGAACTTTATATGCATATTATTAAGTGAAAGAAGACTGGCCAAAAAAGATACATACTGTAAAATTCCAACTATATTCTGGAAAACATTCTGGAAAAACTGTACTCTGGAAAAGCAAATACTTAATGAGACAGTAAAAGGATCAGTGTTGCTAAGGGTTTGTGCGTTGGCGGGGAGGAGGTGTAAGAATAAATAGGTGGAGCACAGGGTACTAATAGGGCAGCGAAACTATTCTGTGTGATACTGCAGTGGAGGATATATAACATTACACATTTGTCAAAACCAACAGAACTGTAGAACAGTGAACACTAATGTAAACAATGGGCTCTAGTTAATAATGTATCAGTATTTGTTCCTCAACTGTAATAAATGCACGACACTAACACAAAATGTTAACAGTAGGGAGAAACTACTGTTATGTTGTATACTTGAAACTAATATAATTGTTATATGTCCACTATACCTCAATTAGAACAAAACAAAATAAAAAAAGAGAGGAAATTGTGTGGGTGTACTTTCCTTTCCATCCAACCACAGGCACCAGCAAGCCACCAGAATCAGGTGAAGATCTCATCTACCTTGCAACATAATTACAATTACTATTTAAATTTCTCTTTTCAGATACATAGTGAATGAACAAGTGAACACACACAGTTTTCTGTTCAGTTAAGAGTACCAATATCTACTCACTCAAGTGAAAAACCAACAATTATCTTTGGCACCTTCTTCCATACTAAACAATGACATCTTTTTGATTGTACCAAAAAAATTTCTCAAAGATTTGTCCTTTCTCATTCCAATGGCACTACCACTCTAACCATTCTTTTGAAATATAAAGATTTATACTATTTTTTTTCTCCATTCTGGTTGACTTCTCTTTGCAAATTCTTTTTTGTACATACCCCTTCTTCTCCATATTTCCTGCCTCCTCCATGAAAGCCTGTCTCTCTTGGAAGGAGTATCATTAAGCCTACCTGCTCTCTCCATCTGCAATCTATCTCCCACAGTGTAGCCAGAATTATATACACATAAAAAGCAGATCTGGTTACTAAATTTTAGGGCATTTAAAATAATTATAAATGCTACTCACGAACAAACAATAATCAAATTTGCCTAATGCTGAAAAAAGTGTCCTAATCCACCCTGGACCCCAGTTTATTATCGGCAGTTATAACATTACAAGTTTTCAATATCTTACTCAGAAACAGGAGCAGAGTGAAATAAAGGAGGAATCCAGGGCACAAAATTTAATGAGACACCCACTCATCAATCCCACACTTACATGGACCCTGAAAGAGCCTATTTAAATTCTGTGCCCTGGATGTCTTGCTCATTACCCTCTAGTCATAGCTCTGCTGTTATTTCAGTATATTTGTTAATGTTTGGAGATAAGATAAAACCTAAGTTTTATCTAATTTTAACTAAGTAAAAATATTTTTTAAGAGGTGTAACATTTTATACTTTGGTTTAAAAGGGTTTAAGAAAGACTTCAGTTCTATATGTATAATACTTCATCAAATACACTCAATAAGAATAACAAAATAAATATATATGGTGTTTGAGGATGTGAAAGTAGACAATGGTTCTCGTTTGCTGATTAACAGAGAAAGTAAAACTGCACAAATTAATTCTAAGCCTTACATGGAATTTGTAAATTTAAGTAACTTCAACTATTAAAATGACAATAGCATAAGCAAGAGAACCATTATTCCAAAATCTGGAAGAAAAAAACATTTCCTGGATGAATTAATGTAAGTAAACAATCTCACTTGCCCAAAGTTTTTCTCCCTTCTCTGTTTAAATCATCAACCCAAAAGAAAAAGCAAAACAGATTTCTAAATCAATCTTAAAACACTGATTTGAGGATCAGAATGCTTATAAAACACAAAGGTAATGAATTAAAAATCTTAGAATTTTAACTTCTGAAGTAAAAGTACCAATTAAAATATATCTTTCCAAGTGATGACTCTATAGCATCTTACTACGCTGACAGACAGTGACTGCAGTGGGGTAGGGTGGGGGGACTTGATAATATGAGTGAACACTGAAATCACAATGTTGCTCATGTGAAACCTTCATAAGATTGTATATCAATGATACCTTAATTAAAAAAAACAAAAAAGTCTCTTTCAATCTTGCTCATTCAAAGTTATTCTTACCAGATAAAGCAGAAAGGTGTGCAGCCCTGTTCCAAGTCCAACAGAAGACAAAATCCCTAAGCCTATCCAGTAGGCATACAAAAGAATCTGTTTCTCTATACGTTGCACATACTGAAAAACAAAAGGGATGAGGTTAAAAAAAAAAACAGAATTCTTAAAAATAAGTGTGGTATTTATCAACTACAATCAAAACAAAACAAACCGACTAAAATAAATTTCTAATAGGAAGAAAGTATTAAGATAAAAAAACCCTTGAAGAAGAATTCCTATATTATGCAATAGCAGAGATAGCAAAAAATTCATCTACTTGGAATAAAGCTCTTGTTTCTAAACCTTTAAAGTTCTACTACTGTGATGACATTTATAGGAAAAATGCAAACTACTAGTAAGATAACTATGAGAACAAAAATTTTAAGATATTTAAAAGTTATAAAAACTTTAAGAAAGCATGGTAATATACAGTGGATGGTTAAGAGGGGCAGTTATTTATATAATATTTGTGAATAGAATACATTTTCATTCATCCAAGTAAAGAACAGGAATAAGATTATTTTTGTATATTTAAGACCAAGATGCTTTTCATACAAGAGTAAACTGAAGTCCCCTGGGATGTGTATATGTTGGAATAATACCAGATTTTAAATTCTAGACTCTCATATTGGCAAGTAAATTCATCTAAGCAGTTCTCTGCAAACTCTTGATAGTACACACAGATTTTTTTTAAATATTTAAAACAAATACATTTAACTCTATAAAAACTTTTCTAACATCAGAGGTAAACTGCTTTAAAATATGAAATACCATTTTAGAACAATTTCCTATTAGAATACATTATTAATGTTTTACTATTTTGACAAAAGTCATTAACAAAATGTCCTATTTTCCCTCCAGTTATGTTGTAGTTCACCCTATATGCAAATGAACTTCCCTTTTCATATATATAAAAGCCTAGCCTTCAATCTAGGAAGAATATGCCTGTTTGGATGGATCACAGGAGTATGTTATAGAAAATATGAAAACTTTCAAAGTGATTAAAAGATTCATGCTGCTTTCACTAAACACAGTCAGGGAAGTTTTTTAAAAAAGGAATGATATAAAATAAACCAAATATAAGTGCTGGGCTGCTATGAACTACCAGAAAAGTATTTTTAATATTTGGCCTTAAAAGACATTAACATACCAGTTATGAGATAAATTAAAAAAACAAAACCAAGTCTAAAAATGTTGAGGGTAGAAATTCTATGAAACCCACAATAGTCCTATTTTGAAACTGTTTGGGATTAGAGAAGGTACAAGAATAGAAAGAGTTCCTGAACCTCTTACCTGTTGATGTGCTCCTTCAACATAATACGTAGCTATAAGCACAGCAAGCAGCAGTAAAAAAGACACCACAATGCTTTGACGATGCCATAATCTTAAAAACAAAAAAAAATTTTCAGTTTCATTTTCAGGATTCATTACTCTCAAAACAGTTTCTTGAAGCAGTTAGGTTATTCAGTTCAGCTATATAATTAGTTCTTCAGAGCTGAGCTCTTTTGTCTTTAAACACCATGCTCTCTTTGGAGGCAGGAGGGAATTAAGGGAAGATATATGGGTATAAAACCCAATTTCTTATAATAAACCCTATCATAGGCTTTCCCTTACCCAAAGACTTGTCGTGTTTACACCTTAACTTCTAATTGGGAGAGGCATTATAATATAATGGAAAAGAGCATTGGCCTTTAAATCAGAGGAGGACCTGGTCAGAGTCCCTTAGTACTGCACTTTTACGAGTAAGGCACTTAACCAATCTGATTCTGATTCCTGTTTTAAAAATAGAATAATTATATACCTGTTTACCTTCTTCATGGAGTTGCTTTAAGGATCAAATGAACTGAAAAATGTTACAAAATGTTTTATAAACTGTAAGTACAATAAAAGTGTAAGATACTATTACAGATAAGAACTTGGAAAGTCAAGCTGAAAATGATAAGGCATGTAAAAGTTCAACTTGCTCTTTATAGTATCTGAAACACACTTAAAAGTATTAAATTTAAAGACAGCACAGTTCCATGGCAGAGTCCTTTTTCACTGGTTCAAACTATGAGTAAAAGTGCCACGTATCCTGAACCTTGTTCTACTAAACAAACTTTATCTGATGTACACAGGCCTTACTTCTCCTGAAGCTAAAGCCAGAAGAAAAAAAATCTCATTTTTAATGTTCTCCTTTAAAAGATTCAACAAGAGACAGCGGTCAGTTGTAATTATCCAATGAGCAAATAGCAATATGGTCCCCTAATTCTTCTTCAAACTATTAAGAGGAAAATAAATATCCTCCTGTAATACTCTGTTATTAACTGATTCATTTTGATAGAGTAGGTAGCAGGGAGTAGGAGATTACTGAACATTTCTAAAATCAGTAAGTAAGGTTTATATAAAAGGCAGTAGAAGACTATTTACTTTGAGGTCCATTCCTTCAAGATTACTAGGATTTCCAGAGAAAAATACTGCAAGGTAATGAGTGGCTGTCTCCACAGTACAATATTCTGTCTTTCTTCCCGATCCCTCCTCTTCTTTTCATTCACCGAAGAGGGGTCTGAAAAACAGTGCAGAAGTTAAAACAGAATGCTCACTTTTTCCAATCATTTTCAAAATTCACCTAGTTCCCATCCCACATTTGAAGGACTGCATATGAACTTAAAAACATGTGGTTTGCATTGTGACAAGTCTGGGTTAGGCGTTTCTGATCTATTTTTTTTTTTTTGGTATCATTAATCTACAATTACATGTGCAACATTATGGTTACTAGACTCCCCACATCATCAAGCCCCCCTCACATATCCCATTAAAGTCACTGTTCATCAGCGTAGTGAGATGCTATAGAATCACTACTTGTTCTGACCTATTCTTAACATTATTTTTGCAATTATTTCATTGTCAGTGTTGTCGGGTAGCTGAGTCTGGGGAGGTCTCTCCCTGCACACGAGGTGAAGCCTCAATGCTGGGCGGAGGAGGGTTGTTGATTCTGAATGAGAAAGAATTCTCGTGCAGGTCAGATGAGTGTAGGTAAGGAAGGAACTCATTAAAATGAGAGTAGTAGTGAATGGCAGCTGCCTTGCAGGCAGCAGAGAACAAGAAAAAACAGAGGGAGGAAAGGGAAGCTTGTTGAACTCTTGCTCAGCATAGGACAAATCCCTTGCCAACTCCTAAAGCCAAGGTCACCTGGTGTCCAGTGTCCACTTGAATCTGCATGGTGTGGGGACTAAGTCCCTACCACCCCAGGATTTGAGGGGAGCCACAGAGCACTGGATGGAGTAGATTATGTTCTGAGAACTTTCCAAAAGCAAAGAAAGGAGATTTTCAGGCAGGTTACTACAGAGCATGATCATATAGCTACAGTACTGTCTCAGTAGTCCCTCTCTACTTGTCTGGAGTAGAACAGAAAGAGAGAAGACTAGCGTTTAAGTCTAGAAAATTGAATGAAATAGCAAAGTAACAAACACGCTTACTATCGAAAGAGTGCACATGCAAAATGCAGTAAGTTGAGCAGTGGGAAGTAATTTATTTAAGGCAAAAAGTACACACTCAAAGAAAGGGGACTGTGGGCAACCTCAGAGAGGAGGCATGCTTAAGGGCTTAGGATTCTGTCTTTTAAGGCTTTCAAGAATGGGGCAAAGGGCAGGGTGGGGGTGGCATAGGCTTGACATGTGGTCTCATGATGTCTCTCTCTGGTGGGAGACATTATGTCATCATCCAGTCTTCTAGATATTCTGTAAGATAAACTTAACACAAGTAATTTACTGATCCTGTTCTTCTCCAAGATAGTGGTTATCCTCAAGCACTGGGAGCATAACATTTAGGACTGCTAGCCCTGCCTTAAGACAGGTTGTTGGCTGATTACCAAAGACTATGTTAGGAATCTTATCTCCTCACTCCCTGGTTATTAAAATGGAATCTCAGCCTTAAGATGGAGTCTTTCCTGTTCTTACTATACTATTTATATCTTGGCATTTTTCATCATAGGCAAGAAAAGTTAATCACGAGGTTTGTTCCATGTCCCTGCTCTACCTCATCAGGACACAAGTTTCTCTTCTTGTACATTACTGGAACACTAAATTAGGCCACTTTCTATCAAGGGCAATGTAGCACCACATTGTAGAGAAAAGGGGGTTAGAGCTCTAAACATTAAAGCAAACAACATGGTTCCAAACCCGGCTGTTACCTAACTAGCCATGTAACCTTGGGCAAGTCAGTTGGTTAATCTTTCTATGCCTCAGTTTTCTCTCCTCTAAAATGAAGATAAAATCATATTTACTTTTTCAGGGTCACTGAAAAGATTAAATGAGTTTATATATATATATATATGTATCTCTCAGAAGAGTTTGAAACTTAGTAAGTACACAATAAAGTTATTATTGGCATCATCTATTGAAATCACAAATACATATACCCTGTAACCCAATAATTCCATTTCTAAAAATGGTTAGGTATAAAGTAAAATAACTTTGTACACGTTTCTTCAATGCAGCATGATTTGTCCTAGCAAAAGATTTATAAACAACTTAAATGTTAGCAACAGAGGACAGAGGAGTGCTGAAAGCATGGTACATTCATACAGTGGAATACCAAACAGCCATAATAAAGAATAAGTTCTTCATGTACAGTTACAGCACAATCTCTAGGAAATATAAGTTAAAAAAATTTTTGGAAGAGTAAATGTGTCAGAGTAGTATTAATTTTTAAATTCCACTAGGGGAAGAATATATAAATGTATGTGCTTGTTGAAAGACAGGGAAAGAAAACTAACATGCAAAAGCTTCTAATAGGAAGAGGCTAGGACATATGCAATGCCTATCTCTGAATCCTAGAATTCTTAGTGAAACAACGCAAAACTTATCAACAATCAAAGTAACCCAAGCTGATAATTGCTGCAAAATGGGTTCTGCAAGGCAATGCAGTGATCAAAAGAAATGGAAACTACTTCAGATAGCCTGCATCTCTTCCAATAGAAGAGAATTTCTATAATATATGATCATGCTGTAGTATTATTTGCAAAGTGTTTGAGATGCCAAACAATGTAGAAGTTAAAAAGAAAACATTACAATTAACGAAAGAAACCCTTTCATTTTCCTTTAAACACATACAGTAAAGATACTACTTAAATCATCAATATAAATAAAGCTCTAATTTTCAGGGTGAATGTACGAATAAGAGTCAGATACTAAAATTTACCACAAATTCCAAATTTGGTTAAACTATCAATCTATCTGTCTCAGTGAAGATAATAAATCCACAATAATCACATTCTGACTTTTTTGATAATTATATATTAGGATTAGCATAAGTAAATTTATAATCTACTTCTAAAGTTACAAAATAGCATGATAAAATCTAGCACCAAACAAAGCCAAATAAATACTTACCCTACCATAACACTAATAAATAATAATCTTGCATCTATAGTACTGCTGATATGACAGTGGCCAGGCTGCCTCTGCTTTCACTGTGAAAAATCACCTTATAGACCCTAGGTCACAATTTACTATGAAAAGTAAACAAAAAATAATTACAGTAGTTCCCCTTATTTGTGAGGGATTTGTTCCAAGACCCCCGGTGGATGCATGAAATCACAAACAGTACCAAACTCTATATGTACTATGTTTGTCTTACATATACACACCCTATGAAAAAGTTTGGCCCAGTAAGAGGTTAACATCAATGACTAATAAAATAGTACAATTGTAACAATATACTGTAATAAAAGTTATGTGAATGTGATCTCTCTCTCTCAAGATATCTTACTGTACTGTACTCACCCTTCCTGTGATATGATAAAATGCATATGTGATGAAGTGAAGTGAATGATGTAGGCATTGTGATAGCATTAGGCTATACTGACCTTCTGACAATATATCAAGAGGGACCACTGTAATCTTATCTAAGATATATAAGAAGCTTATGCACTTATATAAGATATTATTGTATTAACAAAAGATAATTAGATATACTTCTATTTTATTCCAATGAACAGGATAGTATTTAAACCCATAAATCATCTTACCCCAAACAACCATACTTTACCTGTGAAGTTTCCATTATATTGTTCCTTGTTCATTGCTACACGTCTCTGGTCACAGTTTTTTCCATTCTCTGCCATTTCATAGATCAATAACTCTTGAGGAGCTAATAAAGCAAAATAAAATCCAGTGATATGTTATATACTTCTGCTTTGCATCTGTGATTAAATAAAGCTGAGAAACAACATACCTTGAATGCTATCTGAATAGTGCATTATGCTTTTCTTTTATAATCAAGACCTGAATAATTTGCACAGAAATTCTAACAGAAGTAGTAAAAATACAAAAGCCATGTAGTTGAAATCATTTTCCAGTTATTCCAGTGATTTTTCCAGATTAAAATTTGGAGGAAGTTTGTTCACAGAAGAAGGATACAAAATACTAGCACCTTCAAATATTGATAAGCTACAAGGTCTAGAATCTTTCTAATTCATAATTTAATATTATATACACTATCTACTCAAATTTTACCAATCTTTCAAAGTCTTTTCAGCATTTTAGAAAAAACTGGATATTTCCAAACGTCAAAAATGGCACACAATCCAAGATCAATTTTATTTAGGAAATAATTCTACTGAAGAAAAATGACATAGGCATATTAGATAAAATTCTTAAATGTTTAAGATATGTTAAATGTACTCTTTATATCATGCTTTGTATTACAGGTACAGGCATAAATTTTTACTTTAAATCTCTATTGCAACACATGAATTGTGTTGACATTAATTATTTCATACAAAAACACCTGATTACCTATGGCTGTATAATTCTTTCAGGTATTAGTAAAGCATTATCTTTCTACTAAAGAAACCACACCACTTCAGTAAAGTCTACAATGCTGAATCCTCAGTACACTGAATGTTCCAGGAGTCCTGCTAGAACTGTATCCAGCAGATGAGATCATGACATGGTCATGGGTTCAGTCTTCCTATACTTTGTTAGCTGGAGCTATTTTATTCCTTGACTACAAGTCTAACTGTAACCATTCCCAAAACTTATGCCTCATACATCTTACTACACTGATGGACCGTGACTGCAATGGAGTATGGGGGGGACTCGATAATATGAGTGAATGTAGTAACCACATTGTTTTTCACGTGAAATCTTCATAAGAGTGTATATCAATAACACCTTAATAAAAAAAAAGTATGCCTCATAAAGGAAAATAAGTGAAAGACTATATAAAAACACTGAACAAAGAGCATACATTCATCACTCCCACAGAATGATCTCTTCTTTTAGACACAATCTATTTGTGGACACCTTTGTTTTTGTTGCCTCCACATCTCAATAAGCAGATAAACGTATCAAGAAATAAAGTATAGGTTTCCATTAGCATAGATGGATAGCCTGGAATAGATTTTTTAAGATTTAAAGTCTGAAAAATCTAGATTTGCATCCCAGATTTGCCACTAACTAGTTGTGTGATCTTAAGCAAGTCTCGTTTTTTTCCTAGATCTTGATTTTCTGGATATACAAAACAAAAACAAAAATTCTCCCTTTCACAGGATTGATGAGGATGAAAGAGAGTGTGTATGTGTATGTGTGTGTGTAACTATAAATGGCAACACATCAAAAGGGTAGGAAGTATATGAAACAGTAAACTTAGAAATTGCCTATATTACAGAAGGTACTTCATAACACATGCCTACTGCTACTGTATCAGTAATGTCAGTGTCTTTCATTCAATACCCATTAAAAAAGATCTGAGGTCTGCAATGGGCATTAAAGATAAAAAGATGAATAAGACTTCCATGAGAGATCTGGTAGGCAACCCAGATAAACACAAGACTTCAGTTATAATACAATGAATAGATAAACAGTATGTACCTTAGTGAGAAGAAAACAGGTTTTGGAGTCTAACAGAACTGGATTCAAACCCAAACTTCACAAGTATCAACTCTGTGAGCTTGGGTAAGTTTCTAAATCTCTCTAAACATCAGTTTCTTAAATTTGTAAAACAAATAACATGTATTATAGGGTTATCATGAGGATTAAACAAGGCAATGTATATAAAATACTAATAAATCGTCTCACCTTTTGCTTGAACTGAGCATACACTAGTTACAATGATGAAAGGAGAAAGTAAGTACGGGAAAAGGAATGGGAGCTCAGAGGACAACACATTCACAAGAGTTCATGGAAGCTGAAAATTTGAATCTGCAAACTTAAATCATGTTTATATGAAGATATTTTCAAAAGACAATATAGCCCAAGCAATTATAAATAAAGATGAAGTTATTTTGCAAAAATCTATAAACCCAGAATATCACAATAGGTTCATAAAATCATGCTTTATGGGCTTTATTAATTGAGAAGTATGAAATGGACCATATAATAAAGGAGTTAAACATTTTCCATCTTACAATCATTCAGCTTGAAGCCATACTTAAATTCTACAAATACCTAAAACTGCGTGGGTTCAATTTCAGCTAAATTCTATAAGCAATTTGTTTTTGAGACAAACACCATTCACCTACCTTACAATAATTAAAATTTAATTAATTTGTGGCAAAAAGATGAACACGGCATAAGAGGGCTTGTGTGTTATGAAGAAAACATTCTAAAACCTTTCCCCTTAAAGCAGTGTGATAATTCAGCTCATTTTTCTAGTTTTATTCTTTCCCACAGTATCATCTTTAAGAAAGAAAAAGTTTTAACCAAAATAACTTGGGGCTGTTTGAGCTCTTACTTATAACAATGGTATTATGCAATTAATTGAAGATGTTTTTAAAGAAACTGCAATGGGAATTTTCATTTGAGCAAATAATGTGTTCTTACACAATATGCTAAAAAAGAAAACAGCTTCCTGACATTTCCTACTCCAAAAATTCTCTAGAAAACAAAATAGTCTGGAATTTTGTTTTTTAAGAATTAACCTAGAAAATTAAGTTATTTTCTTTTAATCAGTCTATTTCTGTACAAACAAGATTAATTCCGTTTTAAAAGCAACTTTTGAAAAATATTTGCCACTTCCCAAAGAACTATAATATAAAGTCAAACACGCAAAGAACAATTTGTGTTCTAGTTAAGCTTATAAAAGCATCCAAACCTTTTCGCATTTTAAACTATTTCAAAAATATCTTACAGTATTCCTTGTCTTTTAAAATTCCCTTGAGAACAACCTCAATTGCTTGCTCCTCACTTCCTCAATCACATACACACTTTGCAAGTTGCAGTGCCCTTGGGAGAACCTGCATTCTTATGGTCTGTCTGATCAACTCAATGTAGCTGGAGAAAATTCACACAACTGCATAGCCACTTTAAATTCACTTGTTTGTTCAACAGATATTTCAAGTACCCATTACATGACAGTTATTATTTGAGATGCCAAATCTCAAACCTCAAATGGAAGCTCGTTCCTATTAATAAACTTTTTTTCACTTTAAAAATTATTTCATTCCTTGTTCTCTTTCCCCAGACTTTTTCTTTTCTTACTCTCAGGCATTGACTTTTTTTTTTTAATCAAGGAAATGGAATTCCCCAATCTTTCCACCACTAGATCTATTATATTATACCTTCAGACATGTTAGCATTCTTCCTCTCTTTACAACTGGGGCAGGGTCCTCTACCAGCAACGGCTATCACATCACACATTCTGTATACTGTTCTCACCTTCTCAGGGACTTTGCTCCTTCAGCTATCTCTGTCTGTGTCACCAATCTTTTTTTATTGGATCAATAAGATTCCAATAATCATCAATGATTCTTACTGGGTCATTTTCATACAGCATTTACCATT
>JAVSCE010020501.1:0-130000 GCA_032199065.1 Smutsia gigantea
GTGCTGGCTGATTTTTGATTGTTCATCACCTGCCTCCAAAATAATATGAAAGGACCCAAACTAAATGACCACTCATTACAAGTTTCAATTTAGGAGCTTGGCTGGGGTCAGCAGATTGCTTATGCTGATCGCAATGATTTGAAGTTGTGATTACCATAAGCAATTTAAATTTTATTGATCTCCCCTTCTGAAAGTTGTAATTGAGCATAGATGTTGGACCCAGAGCTCTCCAAACTAAATTGTACTCTGAAGCCCTTGCTGGATTCCTGCAAGAATCAATAAGCAGTCAGTCACATTAACAATGAAATAGGTCCATTAACATACGGTGCTATTGGTGAAACTTTATTTAGGAAGGGTGTTACTCTATTTCATTGTTTTATCAATGAATCTTGGCTGTACAAGGAAAAGTATTGCTTTAATATGCGTAATAAGCTTGTATGAAAATGAAATTATGTATTATAAATATATGGAATATGACTAGGTAGGCAGTTGAGTCCTTATATGAGAGGCACTGTGATTCATATCATCATTTTACTGTAAACAGAGGTTTCATATGACTGGAATTGCAGCGAGCCTGCTGCAGCACTTTGCAGTAATTCAGAATTTTTATTCCTCCTTATTAGATACACGGTTTCCTTCCATCAAGGTTAAGTACATCTCAAAGTCTCCATGTTCAGTAGTAAGAGGTAGCTTGTTAGGAAAGCTATATGAGCTGTCCTGCTGAGTCACGGAGAAAGCTGGGACTTCTAACAGAAATCCAAATGGTTCCAAGCAATTTGGGACAGTATAAAATACTCAGAGCACTACTGAGCTTTGGTAACAACTCTGGCCTACCTGTTATTATCAAATTATAAATGCTTAAAACTATAAAAGGGTATTAAAACTTTATGGCAAACAGGGTACTATTTACTTTCTAAAATTAATTGGTTATTACTAATCTCTTCCATTCACTTCTCTCTTGATTCCTAATCAAATGATAGATAGCATAAGGATTCCCAAACTTCTGGAAATTTTACATCTCAAGAAGTACGGGGCTAATAGCACAGACATTTAAAGAAATATTCTGCTTTGGGTCATCAGCCTCTCTATGGGGCAGTTCTACATGGGGGCCTTGCTTAAACAATCTAAAGCAGGAATAATGACTCCCCTGTGGCTCTGGAAAAAGCATATTTTATTAATCTGAGCACTACATTTTTTTACCTACTTGTAAAAACAAAAGGCTAAATGGAAATATTACTTCATCCCACTGTGCCTCAGTTTCCTCAGAAGTGTAAGAATAATAATAAAAGACACTTCAAATTTAGGGTTAAACTGGTGAAGTGGATGTGGAGCAAATTAAGTAACAGTGAAACAAAATATAAGTGATAAAATAATGGAAAAAAAAACAAAGAAAATCAAGTGGGACTGCTTTGAGGACAACTGAAGCTAGGAGGATAATGAGTTATTTCAATGAATTGGCCTGGATTCGAATGCCAGTTTCATCACTTACTGTCTGTGTTCCATGAGCAAGTTATTCAACTGTTATGAGCTTCATCTATAAAGTGGGTATAAAAATATTACTTACATTATAGGTCATGGGAATTTTGCAGAAGACTGTATAAAAGCACATCTCACATTGCCTGGCACATAATGCATGCTCAATAGTAATTATCATGAAACAGTACTGTAGAAACACAAAGTAACATTTCTCCCATTACACTTTTATTTTTCCCACTTTAATCTATCTAATACCATAGATTGGAAGTTTCCAGAGCTTTCGTATCTTTCATTTCCTTGGTTGGTAGCATTTAGAGAAAAGTATTCTGTTGCTTTTCTTCCTTAGGAAAATGGGTCATTTTTCTGGTGAATGAGTTTTGCTCTCCTGATGATTTGGATTCAGATGATATGATTAAAAATTTCAATCATGATAATAATTAAATAAGGGCTGTGTGTGTTTTGCTAGAGGGCAAGTGTAATGCCCAACTAACAAGCTATAGTTGGAATTTGGTGGTAGAAGAAGGTCGCGCCTTTCGTGAACCGTGTGGTATTCCCTGGATCACTACTCAGAGATCCTCACTAGCGTCACTGTGACAAATAGCCTCAACATTTCCGTGCCTTCTCATGATAGATCAAGTGACAGTCAGTCTGGCTCCTGATTGGTCCAAGGCTTTATTGGTGACTCTGAGTCTTTCCCTCTTGGGGCCCTTCCATGCCCTAAAGCTTTGTAGTTCTCTGCAATACATGTGATGTAATTAAAGAAATTATTAGATAACCTCTACAAATAAAGACAGGGGAATTCTCAAAGAGAAAGTCCTTTCGATTTGCATCTGACTGCTTACAACCCAGGCTTCCTGTCCCCGCGTATGGGTTTACCTGATAGAGCAGTACTGTGTGCCCTCTAGCCTTGAAACAAGGAACTAGAAATACTGTACTAACACTGCTACCAGCACTGCCCCTCAGCAAGGAAGTGTGTGTGTGCCCAGCCTGTTCTCCAGATGTATTCAAGATGCGAGACTACAACCTTCTTACTGACTTAAATCGGGACAGGGCTGAGGTGAGGGCAGTGGTATGGGGTATGTGTGGACACAGAGGAAAAGCTCCACAGACTTAATAGGAGCGGAGATGGTTTTTAAGTGGACTCCTTTTGAACTCCAAGCTGTTACACAAAGCAAGGTGAAGAGCACGAAGCTGTGTCTCTACTCATTGTATTCTGAAAGTCTTGCATGTTATGGGAAAGTATGGCTAAGCAGATTCAACTCTACCCACACCCTGTATTTTAAGGTCTAAATTTAACTGGTTAACATTTAAATGGGTTGGAGCAATTGGTACATAACGTGTGATGGGCTTTATACTAGAAAATTTTTCATCTCCCCACCCCTTCAGCCTTCCTCTTTTGAGCCTGTCTTTCACATTCATTGGTTTTATGAGGTTTCCTAGTTAATATATAGCTAACAAATATTAAAAAAATATATTTTTAACTACTTTGATCTCTCTGGATGTAAGGGTGAAAATTCATTTTAATGGAAACCCCTGTGTATATTTCAAGATTCAATTGGCCTGTATGTTCAAGGATGGTTCATCTGTATAATAAATGGATAACTACAGTCATTACATTTCTTTCAAAAAGACCCACAACTTTTCTGATTTCTGCTCATATTAATTGGCAAGTAGTCCCATGACCACACTGACTTTAAAGGAGGCTGGAAAATGTGGTGTGATTTTGTGCCCTGGAAAAAGAAGAAGTGGATTTATGAGTGATTCAGGGCCTTTGTCCCATAACCCCTCTCAGAGAACCCTGAGGTTCTTAAATGGCTGGCTAGGTCAAGCATAATGATTCTGGTGAAAAATGAAGGATTCTAGCATATATGATCAGACTTTGAAAGAACACTTTTGCATAGAGAAATTTTCATTGTTGCAACTCAGCCGTGATGAAGAAGCTAACAGCTTACTTTTGTTATCCAGTCTTAAATTCATTAATGTTGATTTAAGAAAGATTTTGATACCACATTGGAGAAGAAAAGATTGCTATTTTGAGGTCATTAGATATGAACCGCTAAAGACAAATGCATCGTCCAGGACAGCTGGAGTAGAGGACATCGTTTATACCAACATGCGACGGAAGGAGCAGCCATAGAAGCCCAATCAGATCACTTTTCCTCTGGATGGAAACTGGTAACAAAGATAAAAGAGGTGATAAATAATTAACTCTCGATTTTTCTTTCTCGTAACACACCTCTGTTTGGTGTCAGGCACTGAAACGCGTGCCTGCCCTGACATCTTGAATATTGAACATTCTGCTGTTTCCTCCTTTTTTTTTTCCTAAATACTGAACATTTCCCAGAATTTTGTAGCACTGACAACTATCCCATCTTTTCCGCCTTACCATCCCCATTCTGTGCAACTTGTAAAAGTCAGTCTGACCCTGAGACTGCACAGTAGGGGGCAGGGGCTTTAGTGAATACTTATTTCTGCTATTAAAATAAAATGAAAGGAAACACCACAGAGAGGATTCTTTTATTTGAAAAAAATGGGGGTTATCAGATATTGTGAAATACCAATCTAAGGGCTTTGGACAGACATTAACTTCATATGGTATGATTGTCCCCTGGAAGTAAATGTAACATCTACATTTAAGACTCTGAAAGATGCATTGTGTGAAAAGCAAGACAGTGCTTCCTGATCCACTGCTTCCATGAGAAGCAGTTTATTATAAGAAAGTGCAGAGTCCAGCTTGGACAGCTCTTAAGTGCTTCTTGAAGTTGCCAGACAAAAATATTTTCCTCCATGCTATATTAGCATTTTCTGGTTTAGCCCAGCTGATCTTTATGAATTGTATTGCATGAACCATCACATCCAATGTGTAAGTTTCATAGGTACTCTTAAATATTTCTCCTCTCAAACTGGAGCTGTAATTTGTATTATATCCAATACATTCGGAAAAAAAAAAAAAGAAAACAGTCAAATGGCAGTTTTTTTGTTCCTCCCAGACATCTAAGAATTCTCTGAGCCTTCAAGTTTAATGTTAAGAGGATCAGGATGTTTTTAATAGTCAAGGGTGTCACCTATTACCCTTAACAAGAGTTCTTAGATCTCATTAATAATTTTGTATACCATAATCATTCACCTTGAACATTTGATATTAGGTTTAAAATACTATTCTCTCCTTGTTTTCAACAAGCACGTTCACTGAGCATCCACCAGGCAAAAAAGTACCGTTTCAAGTGCTCTAGAACCTTCTGCTTTTGCTTATTAATAATTCCCAAGCAGAATGTCTGCTTCAGACATTAGTTTCTGGAATAGAATCGAATCTTAATTAGCTCAAGGGAAACTCTACTTAAGTAGTCTTAGAGAAAATGCTCTCATTTCCTCTCTAATATATCCTCCTGTTGTTTGACTGTGATGAGAATGGTCTTTTAAAAGAGGCCTCAGGTGTGAAACCAACTGTTCAGGCTCATTGTCAGCTGCTGGTTTCTAGAGTATTAATTCAAAATTAGTGAAAATATAAGACTATGTCTACATTGGCCAACTCTATTGCAAAATTGAGCAATTTTCATTTAAGGGTGCAGCATCCTCTACAATACCCTCGAGGAAGATTCAGAGGCTCATTCCATTTCCATCTGCTTCCATCATTAGAGAATGCAGTTGATTGATTCAACCTCACTAACAATAAGAACGGATGCTGTTTAACTAAAAGATGAGTGTAGGCATAATATCTAGGTCAAAATTAAGACAAATAAGCATGCTTTTTGTTAATTTATATACATAGCTGTTTACACATATGTCAATACACAATTTTATATATGCATATGTAATTTTTTAAAGGTAGAAATTATTATTTTTTTTTATGATTTGAAGGCTGAAAGGCCCTTCATCTTACTGGGCCCTTTGTTATTGGGTGAAAAGTGCAAAACAAGATTGGGCCTCCATCAGCTGGCCGCTGCCTCAACTCCAGTCTTCCTATTAGGAAATGAACACTGAATGCTAATATCACACATCTTCCGCACCATTAATTTAGCACCCATGATTTATTTATTACATTAGCAACATTATCACTAATATTATTATTGGTGGTATTCAGTGTACACAGCTTATTTCCCTAAGAACATCAAAAGTTCCTTTTAGGTAAGAATTGGTATATATTTAAAATCACCTGTGGGGCCTGGTATGGTGCTGTATACAAAGTAGGTACTCAGGAAAGATTTATTGAAAGGTAGCTTAATCAAAAATATTACTTTATAAGTCATTTATTAAATGTTTAAGGTCCTGCCACCCCCACTCCCCGCCAGTTCTGTTCACTGCTGTCTTGCCAGAGATTTCAGTCCCAGTCAAGTTCACTTTGGGTTCACTGAGACCAAATCACAACAATGGGACATTTTGGGTAAAAGAGTTTATACCAAGCTTTACTCTCATGGTGGCAGGTCCAGTGCTAGAATACCATCCACCTCAGAGCCAGTCTGCATGCAGCAAGCCTGTCCCTGCCTCTGGGCCTCTCTGTCCGGCAGCTGTCTCAGTCTCTTGTCTTGGGCGCTGCCACCACTCCAGTCTGCTCTCCTGTAGCCCAGAGCACTCGGCAGAGCTCTTTATACAGTCAATAATAATGTATTTCCCACACGTGTGCAGTGGGCAAGCTGACCAGGGTCCAGTGAGAATCCTGGCCACAGGAACTTTCATTTTTCTCTACAATCCTTTCCTTTCTTCTCTCTCTTTCTTCTTTCTTTCTTTCTTACTTTCGCTCTCTCTCTTTCCTCTCCTGTTTCTTCCCTTTCTTTTTCTCTCTTTCTTTCTTTCTTCCTTCCTTCCTCCCTCCCTCCCTTTCTTTTCTCTCTATTTTTCTTCCTTCTTTCTTTCCTCTTCCATTCTTCCTTCCTTCCTTTCCTTTCTTTCATTGCTTTCTTTTTTTTGTATACAGTCTTATTTTAGTTTCAAGTACATAACAGTTGTTCAACAGTTCCCCGTATTATTAAATCCTCACCCCCACTAGTACAGCTACTATCTGTCAACACAGGGAGATGTTACAGAATCATTGGCTGTATTTTCCATGCTGTCCTACTATCCCTGTGACCAACCTACATTATGACTGAAAATTGTTGTGCCCCTTTATCCCCCTCACCTTTCCCCCCACCCACCCAAACCCTCCCCCATGATAACCACCAGTCCCTTCTTAGTATCTATGAGTTTACTGCTGTTTTCTTCCTTTTGTTTTGCTTTGTTTTTATATTCCACAAATAAGTGAAATCATATGGTATTTGTCTTTCTCCACTGGCTTATTTCACTGAGCATAATATCCTCTAGATCCATTCATGTTGTTGCAAATGGCAGGATTTCTTTTCTTTTTATGGCTGAATAATATTCCATTGTGTATATGTACCACATCTTCTTTATCCATTCATCTATTGTTGGACACTTAGATTGCTTCCCTATCTTGGCTATTGTAAATAATGTGGCAATAAGCATAAGGGTGCATATATATTTTTGGATCAGGGATTTTGTTTTCTTTAGCTAAATTCCTAGAAGTGGAATTGCTGGGTCGAATGGTATTTCTATTTTTAGTTTTTTGAGGAACCTCCATATTGCTGTCCACAGTGGCTGCACCAATTTATAGTCCTGACAACAGTGTAGAAGGGTTCCCATTTCTCTGCATCCTTGCCAACACTTGTTATTTCTTGTCTTTTGGATGGTGGCCATTTTGACTTGTGTGAGGTGATATCTCCTTGTGGTTTGATTTACATTTCCCTCATGGTTGGCGATGTGGAGAATCTTTTCATGTGCCTGTTGGCCATCTGCATTTCTTCTTTTGAAAAATGTCTGTTCAGGTCCTCCATCCATTTACTGATCGAATTATTTGGTTTTTTTTGGTGTTGAGGTATATGAGCTCTTTATATATTTTGGATGTTAACCCATTAGCAGATAAATCATTTATGAATATATTCTCCCATACTGTAGGTTGCCTTTTTATCCCTTCTTTCTTATATGAACAGAATTCTCCAGTTTCAGCAGGGCACTTGGCTGTCTAGCTAGGGACTACATATCTCTGCGTTGCTAACAGCTAGATAGTATGCTCCATGTCTAGGTTATTTGCTAACAATGGAACTGCTTGCTTTCTACTTATTTCACCTTTTCAGGAGTACTGGTGAGCCAAGTTCCCCCACATGAGATGAGCAACCCTTAGGAGATGGTGGAAAACAATGCAGAAGGAATCTAGATGGAACAACACTACTGGTGTGTTCTTAACCTCTCACCTGTCTCTGAACTGTTAAATGTGAAAGAAATCAAGTTCTATTTTATTTAAGTGATTGTATTTCAAGGGTATCTTTGTTACTGCACCTTTGCTAGTACTCTAACTCACACAAAGGCATGACGTTCTTTTCCATAGGTGTCATTCTAGAATTCCATGGACCCACTCACTGTCCTCTATCTGAGAAAGCCATGTGGCCTGACTTGTGACAGCATTTGTGGCCTATTGAAGAGCGGAGAACACTCTGTTAAAGATGCCCACTCTCAAGTAAAATGTGGGCAAAACTCACTGATGCTGAAGTTCTCCTTACAAAGAGAAGTGCTTTGCATTCCAGGGAAGTCAACTCATTGTTTATCAGACTAAGGGGCCCTTTGTTAGTTATGCAATCTGTAATTCTGCCTAAAAGAAATTCCTGTTGAATTTCTTCCAGGGTTTGTAAAGATCTAAAAAAAGCTAAAAATTAGCCTTGAATAATTAAACTACTTTTTTCTAAAAGCCTCTATATCTTCACAAAAAGAATTGCAAACAAATTGAGGAAAGAGATTTGTTTTCTATTTCTGCGTACCCGAAATCGTATTTCTGCACATAGTAAAATGGCAAACTCATCTTTGGGGCTCAACTGAGGTTTGTTGAATTGATTGTTCAGAATGGGGAAGTTCAAGAATATTACAAGTTTTCTAGTTCTTATGACTAATAATTAGAATAAGTTTCACTGTGATCTACGAATCTAAATATTTTCCCCAAATTGGTCATTGTTCTGTGCTCTTTGTAGTATAAAAGGAAATGTTTGGGGGAGTTTTCTAGATACAAAAAAACCAAGTGGTTGCTAGGGTAATTTGAGCTTATAGCTATCCTTTAGTTGGGATTTCTAGAAATATCTGCTAAAAACTTTATCCTGTATTTTAGGTGTATTTCTGATTGGCATTAGTGTAATTATAAAAGGAAAGAAAAGTATCCATATAGCAGTAAGGTTATTTGCTTTTTTTGAGCAATAAGTTTAGATGTCACAAAATTAAAATTTTTCTCCACCATACTAACTTTTCAAAAAAAGAAGAGCTTTCTCATTGGTCGAGTCGATCAATTTTGTCTGGATAAACAGAGTTGCTCATCAGCAATTGTTTTCTTGGAAGGGCGTCTGTTATTTGTTTTGTGTTGATCCTTATCATACAACAGTCTTGGAAAGGTAACTTTTCACACACTGATATAAATAATGACTAAGAGTATCTATACATCTCATCTATTGATCAATTTTAAAAGACTAATTGAATCCTTATACATTAAAATACAGTCCTTTGAAGATTTTTGGCAATTGTTTCTAGAAAAAACAATGTTGTATTTTTTAAAAATTACGTGAAAAATATCGAAATTCAATAATGAACTCAAAAAAGGATGAATTACTTGAGTTAACCTTTTTTTTTTTTCCAAATTACAATTGTATACTAAGAATCTTAGTTTCTGAGCTGTTTTAAAGAAACTCTCTACCAACCTCCCTTTATTTGAGAACATCTTAAAACTAAAAACAATTAAGTTTTGGGATCCATTTAATTTTTACTTCTCTTAAGTACCAGCATAAACATCTGCCATCTGGCATAGAAATTAAGTCATATGGTGGGAGGAGAGATGAGATTTATTTAAAAGTTCTTTGTCTTTGATACTTTTCCCTGCTGCATTTTCCACAAGTATAATTTGAACCTGACTGTATTTAAATAACCATTTATCGCCATAATGGAAGAGCAGACTTAAAAATACATAACTGCTGTCATTCCAGGAGACTGTATTAAGGAAACATAGAATTTGCCATTCTAGATCAGACCATTTGTCTGTCACGTCTAATACCTGCCTCTGGCAGGGACCAATATTGAAGACAATAGAGAACAGCAGAAATATGCAAGTCATTTGAGCACAAGTCATTTTTTAGGGAAATAATTATTTTCTCAGTTGGTAATCTTACCCAATGGTATATTAAAATGGAATCACCCCCACCTCTTTATATTATTAATATGTTTGGCAATCAACAAACTAATCAGTGCTGTTACATTATTTTACTGAAATACACTTAATAATCTATAGTATTTCTGTATATGAAAGAATCTGGTGGGACTAACATTTAGTATTTTAATGCTGTGATTTTTAAGGTTGAGAAAAATACAGGGAAATTCACATTGTACAGCTTAAAAAAAAAACCAAAAGACAAAAACACACACAAAAACTTGAATTTTGCTTTGTAGTTTAAAGCCTAGATAAAAATGTATTTAGGACAAAAGTTCAGTGTTTACAGATCCAGAAGACAATCTAACACTGTGTAATTTTGTACTAACTTTACTATTGATAGCATCAGAATAATCCCATTCTGAGTGATTGATGGGCTGACCAGAATGTAGGCCTACAAATTTCTATCTTCCTTGACAACTCACCCATGTTTCTAAAAAGAATATTATGAAGACAAACTCATTTCTTGATTGATCTCTTACATTATAGGTAGATGCAATGAACAAAATACCAAGTACAGAGCTCTCTCTCTCTCTCCCACACACACACACACACAATCTAATTTCTTGGTGTTCCCCAAGTCCATTATTTGCCTTCACCTTGTCTTCTCCTGATCCCTTCCATACCCCTCCCTAAGCAAATATAAATGACTTTTCTTTGAGATTATATAAATTACACACATTCTTCGGTAAGGCTACCATACACCCTCAAGGAAATATAAGTGCATAAACTTGTGTGTATTTTGTCAACCAAATTCTCACCTGGTTAACAAAAGGTACTTATAAAACAGCTTTTCTCTTATCTCCTTCACAATAAGAAAAAAAGATTGAGGGTCAAAATGAATCTTTGTTAATTAGCAGTACTGCCAAAACTACAAGTACCACTAATGATATGACCACCTGTTCTGAACAAGCTCTTCTCAATGTTCAGAAAATAACAAGGGTAAATAATTTGGGTAAACCCTACACACCTGGTTACTCAGGTGAGCCGAAAAATGGTGTTAATGGCTGGAGATGGTAGCACATGACATTTCTATCCTCCAGAGTGCTAAATGTGTCAGCTTCGAATTAATAAACTCTTTTCCAATTTTTTAAATCCTTATTGGCGAGTAATAAAATCATATTATTTTTGAAATAATATCATTATTAATCACATTAATAATGAAATCATAACTGGAGACATCCAGATGAAGATATTGAAGTAGTGAATGAGTTTTTAAAAGTGCTTTTTAAATGGGTAAGCAGTTGAAAATGATTTACTTATGGAAGTACTGAACTGGCAGCAGAAGGAGATAGCAAAAGAAAAAAAAAAAAGAAAGAAAGGAAAAGACAACCCCAAGACAAACCAAACAAAAATTCTGCCTGTCCTAAAATAAGAGATGGAATGTTTACTTTGAGCCAAGCTGTAAAGGCATCTGGAATCCTGGAGTCAGTTCCTAAGCTCCCTGCATTTTAGGTTAGTCTTTGTGTGTAAGCAAAAAAGAACTTCCTTAGAGCAAATACATCTTCAATTCATCAGTCAATCCCTGCCTTTCACACGGAGCATATCTAGTCACAAATAAACTTGGCCAGGACTCCCTCCCTAATTCTACTAGACAATTTTAAAATCTGTGGACCAGAATCTTGACTTGAGTAGAAGTCTGTATATCCCTCTGGGTCAGTGGTTCTCCATGGGAGCGATTATGTTTCTGTACACCTCCCTCCCTAGGATACTTGGCAATGTCTGGAGACATTTATGTTGTCACTACAGTGGGGTTGGTACTGGCATAAAGTGGTTGGAGACCTAAGATGTTGCTACATATCCTGGAGTGTACAGGACCAGGGCGTTAACCCAAAGCAAAGAATTGTCTGGTCCAAAATGTTAGTAGTGCTGAGGTTAAGAAACTCTGTTCTACATGAAGGGCATTAGGAACAAAACAAATGTCTGACCACATTCTGGAATGAGAATTGTAGGCATGTTATTGTGAATTAGGTTAAGCTTAAACACATATAACTGTAAAAATTATATACTGGGCTTCTAATACATTTTTCATATTCCTCTCTAAGGAGCTGGGGAGAGCCCTTCTATACATTTTTGGTTCCAAAACTTTTTGGTGTTGCTGACATTCCTCTTGTCTCCCATACAACTTTTGACTATGTTACTTGTGTCTCAGTTGTATCCGAGTTTCGTGGTCTGTATTGCTATTTGCAAATAAGTCTTATCACTAAGAATGCAATGGCCTCAAATTAATCCTAAGTAGCAGGCTTTGTCAACTGATTTTTATAGGAACTTTGCTTGTTCAGTCTCTCTGTATCTAAGCTGAGCATTCTAGGCCATCCTGGGACAGGGTGAGAGATTTGTTCTGCAACCTTCCATAGAAAAGATTACTTCCTGAGCAAGTTCCAGTTGGAAAGCCATCCTTCTTCAACTGTAAATATAAACACCATGACGTTCCTTGTGTAACACCAGTAAAAATCCACTTATCCTTCCCACCCCAATGGCTGCACTGCCTCAAACTTTTTGGTTTTTTCCTATTTAACCATTTTATGCCCAGTAGCAAGAAGGCAAAATGTCATTAAAGTGACAGGACATGTAAAGTGTCTTTCCAAGTTCCAGGTGAAGAATCATAGGGAAATTTTCTAATTTTAGATTTCCTGAGATGAGAATGTGCAGTACTAGCTGTCATCTCTCCTGTGAATTCTGAACCCATAGAATTCTGTACATATAGAAAAAGGTGCCCTTGCTGGGTATCATTCCAACTTGCTAATGCACTAGGATATCAACACCAAAACAGACTCAAAATTACCACAAAGCATAATACATAGCTCCAATATATTCTAAAATGATTAAGCTAGAAGATGAGCGCTCTCTGACGTCAGATGCCTGGCCTGATATCCCACTGTCACTGCTCCTCTCCTCCCTGAGCGTGCAGATCGTATAACTGCTGAACCCTTCCTATGACTGCCTTAGCCCACTGTCCCCTTTATGGCCTGACCATGCCTGAAGAAATGAGAAATGGTTATCTTCAGATCATTGTTGAATGAGAGTCATAATAATAATAATAATGATACTAAAATACAAATTCAGAGAAGACATGTGTTTGATTTGGAAGCCTATGGATTTGTGCAGGATGTGAAAGGTGCTCTAAGAAGGTATTAATCTTATTTTCTCCTTTCATTTCACATGAAAGCTGTCATTATTGGGATAAGAATAAAATGAGCATAAGTATGATAAATGATAAGCGCACGTGGAAGTCTATATACCACTCTGAGAGAGCATTGCTAATCAGCCGGTGCAGTAGGCTAAATGCACCATGTGAGCAATTCTAAATTTGTAACTCAGGGAAGCTTTGGCATTTAACTTGAGCTGCTTTTGGCTTAAGGTGAAACAAAGGGTACAATCATGTTCCATTTGTGGATTACAGTAGCAAATCATGTTTTAGAAGGTGCCTTTGCAAGAAAATGTAAAACACAGCACCAATTCAATATCCTATACAAGACCCTGTCTATACATGAGTTGTTTAATGAATGTTAAATAGTGTTAATAAAAATGGGTGAGAGAATACCATACCTATTTTTTTTTAATGAGCAGTGAAAAGGAAGAGTAAGAGAATCAATCAGTTAATTTCTCAGTTTGAAAGGTTTGCTTTATGTATTAAAGCTGATGAACGTGATTTTAAAATGTGAGTGCTAGAGTCTCTATGCTATTGGGGATCTGTCATCTTTTAAAGTTTTTTAAACTTGATTCTTAATCATTCATAGATAAATGAGTTCTTGTGCTTTTGATGGTCTCAAGATCGCTTACATAGCTCTGTTGTTAACACTGATGCCGTTTTCTTTTCCTTATTCCAGTTAGCCAAGAAGCTGGAAAAGTAGGAAGTTTATGGTTCTTTTATTTCAACTGAAAAGCATTTCTTACTTCCTTAGGATAAGAGTGGAATAGATAGCAGTTGAACTAAATGGAAATAGGGCTGGCTGTCTTGGGTTTCTGTTGGTTACAAGGACTGTTCGAAGTAGCAATTCTATTGCTGATTCTTGGAATGAATAGTAATTCTGACACGAGTTGCCTTAGCTCTTACTTCTGGTATTTCAGAAGTGCCTCTGTTACACTCCCTTTCCAGGTGGCTGTTGAATTAATTAGTATTTACTGAGCATCTACTATGTGTCTGATTCATTATCAAGTATCAGGAGAGCCACCAGTAAAATGATACAGTAAAACAAAAACCCATAACCATATAGAAAACACTACCTTCAATCTGACAGTTGCCATCTTACTATCTACCATCACATGAACCCATTCCCATAGTCTTGCTCCAAATTCAGTGAGGACTTGGTAACCTGTGAGCAGTTGGTAGAGATAAACCAAAAGGGGGAGAGGCGAATAATCATGAGAAATGCAGCTAGAGACAAAGAAGGGTGTGATGTAGTGAGAGCACAAATAAAAAGACTCCTTGAATCTTTAAACATCATAAGCTTGTTGGCAGGCAGACGTCTGAGATCCTGCAGCATTAACAGGGAGGCAACAGTGGTTGTGAGGTACTTGCCAGCTTTATTAGCCATCAACTAAATCAATATCGTGCTGTTATTTAAACATATTAATGTCAGTATAGTCCAATAGTTCTTGGTCTCTATGTCACCTATTCCTGTGAATATGCAGACAGAACAATAGATCAATTTGGTCGTAATATAGCAACCTTCTCTCAGCATGTATTTACCCTCACTGTCTACTGTATTACTTATGTAGGTACTGAGTAAACAGATGACTGAGACATGTCCTTGAAGAGGGCAAACTGAATGAATACTTTCGTTTGAAATGAGCTGATACTGTTATTACACCAAATTATGGTTATGGTTGGTTACACATATTGGTTAAATACAGTCAATTCCTTAGTTAAACCAACAAAAGTTGAGCCTTCCTAGCCAGTGGATAATTTTTAGAGGATCTGGAATCTGAAGGGAGGATTTGAATACATCAAAGAATAAAGAGGATCTAGATAGATGAAAATATGGAGGTAAGAAAGAATCTAGGTTTTTTTAAGACAGCAAGACATTGGTCTGACCTGACAGAGTCAAGGTCATTCACTGAAATCAAGTGAGAGATAAAGGGATTTTGTAATTGCTTATAGTATAAAATCTTTGGAAAGATATTTGACCAGGAAGTCAGGAGATCTGGATTTACCTTTGTGCCCTTGAGCCAATCAGTCTTAATCTATCAAGTTTTAACGCTCCTATTCATAGAATGAGGTTGAAAAACACATGTTTATGTTTCATGTAATGCACATCTTCACAGAAGGGTTTCTAGACTGAACAAGAACATAAAGCAAATTTCTTTGAACTCTTGGAAGAAAGATACTATTCAAATCTAAGGAATTATTTTAAGATCTTATATTCATTCACTTTGATATGTGGTTTTGCTAAAAGAGGAAGATTAATTTGCAGTTCATCCTGCTGTTTCGGTAAAATTGGTAAAAATGTCTTCCTGATTTTTTCTAAGCATAAGATAAAAAATTATTGTCCTTTGCTAAGTAGATTATCAGCCATTTTCTGTGAATTTCCATAGCTCAAAAGGAGCATGTTTTATCTATATATAACCTAAAAAATGACAAGTAAACTTATAAAATTTTGTTCAAAAATAAGTTAAATACATGCAACAGTTTTCAGTTCTGAGTTTGTTTTTCCTGTGTAATGCCAATTGAATCTTCCCTAATTTGAATATTAGCAGTTTCTAAAAAGGTTAATGCAAACAAGTTTATTTCAATATATTTTAGTGTTTTTCTTTTCTTAAAACAAACTTATTATCTTACTTCTGTACTGCTCAACTGCATTTGAACAATAATAATTGTGGAATTGGTAGATAGCAATGTCTTCATTCTTGTCTACACCTTAATGCTCAGATATCAGCTACGTCATACATCCTCTTAAAATCTAAAAACAGTGGATTGAATCATTATGTTATGTCCACTGGAAGGTCTAGTGCAAGAAGGAATGCCCTATCTGAGATTACAGCTTCTTCCAAAGTGGGGCAACTCATGAGTTATTTTGCCATCCTGTTTAAGCTGCCTCTGTTCCATCATATTGTTGTAGAGATTCAACTCATCTTGCTTATCTGCCTTCAATAGATAAACTTTTCACAAAAGACCTTTTGGTGTTAGCCCATTTAATGATACTCTAGGGAATGAATGGAATCAACAATGCAACATTGTAAACACTAAAAATGTATATTAAACTTCTCACTTCTTAAAGGTCCACTTGTCGGTGTTTTCTGAAAATCTAGCATTAGCTTTCCTCTATGTTTTTTGGTTCTACCTTTCCTCTCATTCTCTCAAAGCCCACCATAAAACCAAATGAAAATAAATTCTTCTCACTTATATACCACAAAATAAAAAATAAAGAATAAATTAAAATAATAAATAAATAAATAAATAAATAATCTCTTGATTCTTATTAACTCACAACCTTGCAGTTATACTTTGCAAACCTACATGATTTTCTCCTGTGAGGGTCTCTTGTTACTATAATATTTTTCTATTTTATTATATATTTCATATCAAAATATATTTCAGACTGGTTAGCTGTTAAAACTACTAGAAGAAAATTGTGGTGATTTTTTTTTTGAAAATCAGGTTATAAGGATATTCCAAATATAAAATATATGATAAATGACAATATTTAAAAATTTATGGATTTATATATTTGACCACATGACATTTTTTTCCCTTACCTCTCAAAAAAAGAATTAAAATTTATTGAAATGAAAGTCACATTGCATTAAATTAACCATTTTTAAAGTGAACAATTTAGTGACCTTCAGTATATTCACAATGCTGTGCATGGTGAATGCATCACTTCCTCTATCAAGTTCTAGAACATTTCCACGTTCCAAAATAGAACCACATATCATGAAACAGTTTTTTCCCATTCCCTTCTCTCTGCAGTCTCTGACAAATGCAATCTGCCTTCTGTCTCTATGGATTTATGTATTCTGGATATTTCATGTAAGTGTCACACAATATGTGACATTTTGTGTCTGGCTTCTTTCACTTAGCCTAGTGTTTTTTATATTCACCCATGGTGTGTCGTGTATTAGCATTTCATTCCTTTTAATGGCTAAATAATATTCTATTATATGTATTTACCACAAATTTTTAAAGATTTGACTTAAAATGTTTTGCTAGCTGTATTGAGGTATGATTAATAAAAATTGTATATATTTAGGTTGTACAACATAATTTTTAAGTTATACATATGATGCTTTTGTTACCACAATTAAGTTAATTAATACACCATTCCCTCACATGGTTATCATTTTTTTCTCCTTTTTTTTTTCTGGTGAGCATACTTAAGATATTAAGATATGCTCTCTTAGCAGACTTTAAAAAGTCTTATACAGTATTTAACTATAGTCACCATGCTATACATTAGAGCCCCAGAACATAGTTATCTTATACCCTTTGTACCCTTTGACCAACATCTCCTCATTACTCCTATTTCCCAGACCCTTGTGACCACCATTGTGTTCTCTGGTTCTGTGGGTTCGACTCTTTTAGATTCCACATATAACTTATATAATATTTGTCTTTGTCTGGCTTATTTCAATTAACATAATGTCCTCCAGGTTCATCTATATTGTTGTAAATGGTAGGATTTCCTTTAGATATTATTTTTTAAAGCAGCTTTAGGTTCACATCAAAATTAAGCAGCAAGCACAGAGATTTTTCTATATATTCCTGCCATATAATATTTGTAAACACCTGTAAGCCCCCATGGTTATATATAAAAAGATCAGGAGTCACAAAATGGTCATGAACTAATGTGAGTTAAAACTGAAACTTCTAGAAGAAAATGGAAAAGTAAATCTTTGTAACATTAGGATAGGCAAAGATGGCCTGGATAAGACACAACTACAAAAAAGAAACTATAAAATAAAACAATTAATAAATTAAATTTCAACACAATGAAATCTGCTTTTTGAAAGACACAGCCAGACTGGGAAAAAATATTTGCAATACACATATTTGATAAAGGACTTGTATACAGAATACATAAAGAAACCTTACAAGTCATTAACAAAGGGACAAAAAGTCAATTTAAGAACTGGGCAAAGGTTTCAGTAAATACTTAAAAGTTCTTTTATCTATTTTCTGGCAAAAAGAGATGAAATTAGTCAATTTTTTCACTGAAGGACCAGATAGTAAATATTTTAGGCTTTGTGGGCCACATTTGGTCTTTGTCACATATTCTTTGTATATTTGTTTTCATAACCCTTTAAAAATGCTGAAACACATATGAATAAGTAATGCCCAGATATGCTTGGGGGAAACAAAAAGCATCATTTATGGAGAACAGATTTAGAGCAGCAAAGTATAAACTCACAATATTGGGCATGACTAAAGAAAAAATTAGTGATCTAGAAGATAGATCTAAAGAACACACAGAATGCAGCACAAAGGGATAAAGAGATTGAGAAATATAAAATAGCTATTATATAATGTGGGTGAGATGGAGCAAGATGGCCTCAAATAATCTAACCATAGTTTCAGAAGGAAGAGGACTGAGGCAAGCAAGGGTAGGTAATAGCACAGGTGATAAAAGATGAAAATTTTTCAGAATTAAAGAAAGTTATTATTCTTTATATTCAGAATGCATGATGAATCCCTAACAGGAAAATATTTTTTAAATTACTTAAGGTCATATGTAGTAAAATTTCAGAACACCAAAGAAATGAAAGCTTAAAAAGAGCGAGAGAGAAAAGACATTTTACCTAGAAAGGAATGATGTGGATTGACAGTATAAGCTAAGGAAGATTAAAAAAATACATGTAAATATAATATAGTATATAATATAATATATAATATAATAACATTTGACATGGAATTGCATGCTAGTAAATGTGATTTAAAACACAGAAACAAAATAAAGATATTTCATGAAATTTAAACTAGATTACCACCAACAGACCCTCTCTGAAGTCTGTACTTCCGGCAGGAGCAAAACCATCTCAGGTGAAGTTCAAGAGATGTTTATAATTACACTAAATTGTAAATGTATGGGTAAATCTAAGAAAAGTTTGCTGTGATGAAGAAAGAAAAGTGTCTAATTTGACATGTAAAAAGAGAAAGAACACATGAAATGAGATGTCATTGTTCTGGAGAAGTGAAGAAATAATACCTGAGATAGCACATAGGATCCAATTTTTAAAGCAGAGATCCTGTCCAATATCACACCTGAATAATTATTTCAACGAAAGCAATCATGAGTTCCAGGCAAGCATGGAAAGGTCTTGGACCACTAACACAGCTCCTTCCTTTCTGTTTCTCTGTTCTCTGGCTCCAATTAATTTTTATGAGGTCTTCAATAATAGTAACATAGATGAGTATCCTACTTAGGGGAGACCCGGCTCTTGATCGTCAGAGTACTCTTCAAGCCCATGAAGGTTGAAGAGGCTACCATGCTGTTATAGCCTCATCCCTGATTTCTCCCAAAGAAGGGACTAGTTCTTCCTTAATCATACAACTTAAACATCTCACACTCTAATGCCCAGGCTTTCTTACACAGAAGTTTGATGTTTAGCCCTGCAAGTTCCTGTGTATTGCTCCAGAATACACTGGGCAATGGTGAAACCTTAGGCCAGACACAGCTCTTACCTCTGTGAGGTCTTCCCAAGGAAATCTGTGTGAGGTCTGGACATTTACCTTTGACTGAGCAAGTAAACCTGAAATGGCTTTTTCAGTAAGAGAAATTAAATCCATTTTTACAAAGATAGGAACAAATCTAGATATTTTTTTTCTTCTTTTCTTTTTTTTCTTTTCCATTGTTTTTTAAAATTTTATTTTGGTATCATTAATCTACAATTACATGTGCAACATTATGGTTACTAAACTCCCCACTTCATCAGGTCCCCCCCACCTACCCCATTACAGTCACTGTCCATCAGCATAGTGAGATGCTATAGAATCACTACTTGTCTTCTCTGAGTTGTACAGCCCGCCCCGTGCCCCCCCAACATTATGTCTGCTAAATGTAATGCCCCTTTTCCCCCCTTGCCCCTCCTTTCCCACCCATCCTCCCCAGTCCCTTTCCCTTTGGTAACTGTTAGTCCGTTCTTGGGTTCTGTGAGTTTGCTGCTAAATCTAGATATTTTTATAGTTGAATTCTACCAAATATTCAAGGAACAAATAATTTCAATCTTACATGAACTCTTTCAGAGAAAAGGAGGAAAGACTTTCCAACTAACATTTATCAGATTAGCATAAACTGCTATCAAAACTAGATAAGGACAATCCAGTCCATGTTGGCCAACCTCACTGATGGACATAGACGTTAAGTGGTAGTTATAGAAATGGGGAAGGGGATAAAGAGGAGGAGAGAGGAAGAGTAAAGTTACCAATATCATCTTAACAGAGTAGAGACATTATTAGAGACATAGTATCTGTATTTGCCAAATACAAATACAATCTATTATTCATTTATAAAGGGACTGATAAAAATATTTAAACAGTAGTTTAAACATTTACTGGCAAATGGGTTAAAGAGAAGTGAAAGAAGGTGACTGAAATCTGCACCTTCAGCACCAAGAAGTTGAAAAATGTATTTTAGTGCTCATGGATTAAGAAATGAGAGGTTGAGATATTTATTTAGCAATATCACAGTAACCAAAAGAGGAAAAAGAAAATGGTTAAAAGTAGTTTCTTCTGAGAAGTCTAGAGGAGTATGAAGTTGAGGTAGGGAACTATGGCTTTCCTTTGTAAATCTTTTTTCACAGGTGATTTTAACCAATGCATATCTTATTTTGATTAAAAAAATAAAGCCTTAGTATACCAAGCCCCTACTTAAATTTCCTATGGTTTCATACTGATACTTGAATAGACAGATACTTGGAGTTTATATGACCCTGCAGAACTCAGCCTCCATCCTTCAGTCTGTGCTTCCTCTCATCACTGTCCCCTCACTGTGCTCTAGACATAGTGATTTTCCAGTTTCTCAGTGTCGTACTCTCTCGCTCCTCAGTCTTGTCTTCGATGATCTTTCTGTCTGAGATGCTCTTTATTATCAAGTCGCCCTGCCCGCCATTGCCTCAGTTCAGTAAACTATGGTATTTACTCTTTAAATCTCACATTAAAGTCACCTATTATGAAAAGTCTTCCATGTCCACCTTCCTCCCAGTCTAAATCTTTTCTTCATAGCACATTTCTTATTTTGGAATTATACATTAATCATCTAATTAAAGTATATAATCATCTAATATATATTAATTATCTAATTAATATATAATCATCTAATTAATATTGGTCTCAACTAGACACTAAGGGCCATAATATCAATGGATGTACTTTTAAAAATTTGTCCTTCTTTCCCCACCTCTTAACTAGGCACAAAACATATGTACAATAAATAATTACTGAACAAATGAGTAAAGTCATTGATTGATAATGAAAAATGAGTTGAGAAAATTATGTTGGGCCATTGTCTCTCACTGAAAGCTTCCAATTAATTTTCTCTCTTACCTTAAGAGTGTAGAAGGGTTCACAATTTCTGTTTTATGATCTCTAGCTCACGTTTGTTTTTGCTGAGGTTCAGCAAGTTACTTCATTTTTTTGGGATACTCTTGGTGGCAAAGAGTTTTACTATTGCCTACATACTCCCAGAGTGGGAGCCCTTATGACTCATAACCACCTGAGCTCATAATAAGATATCTGGATTGCCTGTTTGTCCTTGTTTACAGTCCATGGCAGCAACTGGTCAGTTTCCCAACATGTTTATCACTGTTTCAGATTTCCAGAACAGCAAATTTTTCAAGGGCAGAACTTTTTTCTCATTATTTCTCTTTCCCATTACAGAACTTCATTTGAATTTCTTCACTATTTAATTCTTCCAACAGTTCTGTTACAGATGAGGAGGCTAAAATTTAGAAGAATCAAATGTCTTACTGGACATCATACAATAGGTAGAGGTAGATGAGGCAGAGTCAGTTCTCCTGACAATTTTAAAGTATTCTTTTTAGCTGCCCTTTCAGCTCTTGTTAGTTTAATGAATTACTAAGTACGGAGAATTCATTGTTCCCACTTATTTGCTGGCTCCACACAAAAAAGAATTCTGCATTCCTATCCATTGCCTTATAATTTCATTATGTTCCTTTGGGAAGAATATACTATTCCATTTGGCCACGTGAATAACTTTGGCCAATAGAATACGAGGGGGAGTATCATATACCATGTCTGTGCAAAAGCTTTAAGAGCTATTGCTTATGGCCTTTGCTCTTTCCTTCCTACCATGAGAACAGCTTGTCTTATATATGGGCTACTCTTAGACTCCAGAATGAAGAAGTGAAATAGAGCCAAGGTAGAGCTGATCCACGGATAACATGTAACATGAACAAGAAATAAACGTGTATTTGTAAGCCTCTGAGATTTGTGGATTGTTTGTTATTGAAGCTTATCTCAGCAATACTGACCAATAAACTAGCTGATATTTAATGAGAAATTACTGTGTGCCAGGCATTGTACTAAGCACTTTATGTGTATCATTTAATCTTTATGCAAATCTATGAAGCCAGTAATATTATTCTATTTCACATATAAAGAAGACAAAGCTTAAGAAAGTCATGTAAAGAGTAGGGTAGATTCAGGATTTCAAATCAGGCTGTATGATATCTGATCTGGGTGATTAACTTCTCTATCAAAATCTCTCTGTCCATATCAGTATACATGAGACCCAGTACTTTAATGGATCAAATTTCAATTTTTCAAAAGTCCTTGAAACATTATAAAATGGCATGATTTATTTGAAGTGCTTTCAAGATATGAATTCTTCAGATGGGTAGAATCAGCACAGTTGTATCCATTTATTGCTTCCGGGCTCAAGATACCAAACCATATAGAGACTCTTACTTTCTAATTTATGCCTTTGGGAACATCTCCTATAATATGAGATCTAGCCAAATCTCTCTATACAATTGTTTACATGTTTTGCTTTTAATTGCTTTGTTGGTGGTTTAAGCCCAGTTCGGGGCATAGTTACATTGAAAGGCAGCATACTGCAGTGGAAACAATAGCCATCTAAGATTAAAGAGATCAGACTTCCGGGCTTTCTTTCAGAAATCAACTGGATGTTTAATATTTGACTGTAGCGTCCTGATCCCAATCACCTTATGTGCAAAATGGAGCTGAAAATACTTCACAGCTTATTGACTAGGAGCTAGGAATAAATGATCTTTGCAGGAATTTTATAACTCTAAGTACTGTGATTAATTGATCCACATTATCCCACAACCTGATGCCTGAGACATAGAAAAAGAATGGTATAGTGGAATGAGAACTGGTCTGGTAGACAAGGTCTGTATTCTGGTTCTAATTCTGCTGCTAGTTTATTTCGTGATTCTCAGCAAATGAGTCATCCTATCTAGGCCTTGTTTTGCTATTTCATTGTCCATTTTCCTTTCTTAAATAATGAGGAGATAGAGGCACATCCCTTTATCCCTTGTTAGTTTGAAAAGCCATTGCTTCTAAACTGTATAAATGTAAATACTTTACATTTTACTTTTCAAATGCAGCCATAGGTTGGAGCTGCTTCCAATATATACCATATCACTAAGTTCAACATGATAGGACAATTTCTTATAAATAGAATATATTTAGCCATACTTTTTCTAGTGAATTGTCTCCTTTGTCCCTGTACACCTGTATTTTGTACAGATTCTTTTGCAAAATAAATGATCAGTAAATTTTTCTTCTTTTTTTATTGAAGTATAGTTGCTATATACAATATATATTAGTTTCACGTGTACAATATAAGAGATGCAGTATTTATACACATTACAATGTGATGTGATAACTCCTGTAAATCTAGCTACCAGCTGTCACTGTACAAAGTTGTTACCATATTATTAACTACATTCCCTATGGTGTATGTTGCATCCTCATATCTTATTTATTTTTATAAGTGGAATTTTGTGCCTTTTGATCCCCTTCCCTTGTTTCTCCCATCCCTCCCACATCCTGCCTCTTTGGCAACCACCCGACTGTTCTCTGTATCTGCTTCTGTTTTGTTTGGCTTGTTCACTGGTTTTGTTTTTTAGCTCTACATATAAGTGAAATCAGACAGTATTTGTCTTTCTCTTTCTGACTTATTTCACTTAGCGTAATATTCTTTAGGTCCATCCATGTTGTCACAAATGGCAAGATACCATTTCTTTTTTTATGGCCGAGTAATATTCCTGTGTGTGTGATCATATCTTTTTTCTCTATTCATCTATTGATAGATACTTAGGTTGCTTCCATATGTTGGCTATTGAACAATGTTGGCTACAATGGACATAGGGATGTATATATCTTTTTGAATGAGTGTTTTTGTTTTCTTTGAATAAATACCAGAAATGGAATTGCTGGATTGTATGGTAGTTCTATTTTTAATTTTTTGACTACCTTCCATATTATTTTCCATAATGGCTGCACCATTTTGCTTTCCTACTAATAGTGCATGAGGGTTCCCTTGTGTCCACATTCTTGTTAACATTTGTTATTTTTGTCTTCTTGATAATAGCCATTCTGACTGGTATGAGGTGATATCTCATTGTGGTTTTGATTCACACTTCCCTGATGATTCATGATATTGAACATCTTTTCATGTGCCTGTTGACCATCTGTATGTCTTCTTTGGAGAAGTATCTATTTAAGTCCTCTGCCCTTTTTTTGAGTAACTTTATCTTTTTGATAATAACCTTTTTCTGGTCTTTAATGTTTGGAAATCCACAATGTATCAATAGTCATTTTCTATAGGGCACATATTAGTTTATGAAGCAAAGTTTGATTTTAAAATATCAAGATAATACCTACTATCCTTTATCTACTTTGATGACCTTCTGTCTTGTTTGATGGGCTCAATTCTCTCATCCTCAGTACTTAATGTATGTAGTTACATGGATTACATTTGATGAAGATACGTATTAAACATATAAATACTTACGCTGCCGTGATTTTAAATGTCAACCTTCAACACTCATATGAAAAAAAATTCAATGAGATGTAGGATGGTGGATTCAAATTAGATTTGTCACTTAATAGTTGGCTTCTTATTAAGCAACTAAAATAACGGATAATTTATTAAAATCTTGCTCCTGGAATAGTCATCCTGTGGGTGTCTGATAGCACTTAGGGGGACATTAAAGTCACCATGTTTCCCTGCATCTGGGGAACCCTGCAACAGTGCTTGATTATTTCACCTAACAGGCTCTTAGAAAGACGGGCCCTGATGTGGCAGCTTGTAGCTATACATTAGCATGGTTTGTGTTAGAGCCAATTGCCGTCTGACCTCTCCTCTCAGTAGAGGCAGTGTAGTGCCATCTGTACATCTTTCAGTCACATTAAATCATGTCATTTAAAGGGCCTCTGAATGTGAATAAGTTACCTTATGCTTAGGAGAGAAATTAGTTGAACTGCTGAGCCATAAGTCTGCATTCATTTATACTCACCATTTTTTCTATTGTTTTAATCCTGTGTTTTCTGGACTGGTGATAACACTGTCAGAGATTATATGTTTAAAATTTGTTACTGTCATAACTAGAATATCAGTAAACATAAAACATGTCATTAAGGTAATTTAAACTTTATACTGATATGTGAAATTGGCTCCAGGTTGGAATCTAGACTGTCTTCTCAATCTGGTGTGGTTATTTTCAAACATAATTTGGCCAAAGGGCTACCATGCCAAAGCATACTCACATGGAAGGCTGAGGAATTTCATGGCCACACGTCACTCTGAAGGAAAGAAAATTGAAATGACCCAGTCTATTGATGAAACTCCTTAGGAGCACATGGACATTCATATGGCCTTGGCCTTCACAGTCACAGTGCCCCATTACCCTCAGCTCAGTAATTGCTCTTTTTCCAGAGAGACATATGAATGGGCTGAGACCAGTCAGAACCCTCCCAGGACTTTCCTTGTGGAGAAATGGGTAAGAGTTTCTCTTTGAGATGAATTTGCTAGTCTTGCAGAAGACGATTATGGGTGTGTCACTGGCCATTTAATGCTTCCAAAGAGTGAATCTGCCTAAGATTGCAGATGGCACTCTCATTTTGGGCCAGCCAGGCCCAGAGCAGCAACGGGACTCCTGGATACTTGCTTTTGTGGTTTCCTTCTTTGCTCAAGTCAATGGGTCTCAACTTGTGGTCCCTGAAGCAGCATTAACATGGCCCAAAAACTTGTTAGAAATGCACATTTCTGAATCAGAATCTCGGGATGGGGTCAAAGGTTTAACAGGCTCTCTAAGTAATTCTGATAGTGGAATGTACAAAAATTGGTTTAAATTCTTTTTAATTGAGGTTTTAGCTATCTTCAATGGGTGAGGTCCTGATATAAAATGACAAATAAGAAATTTCTTAGCAGTACTTGTAAACAGATTAGAAGAATTTTGTAAAAAGCATTCTCATGTGACCATGCTAGAGACCTAGTTTTTGAATAGGGATATTCTCAGAAAATTCCTGGAGCCCCTGTTTCAGATTAGCTTGGTACCAATTTAGTCTCAAAGAGAGTCACAAGCCATTTGAAAACAAACACTGAAAAATCTGTTCCATCTAGAACTTTTAAATCATTAGAATTTTGAAACTTTCGGGGATATGGACAAGAGTCTTCTCTTCAATTTTATGTTAGTTTGAACACATTCTGTTTAACTAAAAGAACTGTTTGATTTTAGATTCAATATCTGGGTTTAGAAGAGAGCCTCTATAGATTGTGTCAAGTGGGAAATTTAGTCCCTCAATCTAAATATCTCTGTCTTTGATCCAAATCATTCCAATTTACCTTAACATAAGAAAGAGCCCTTTTTTCAGCAGACCTAATTGGATTCTATGTCATCAATATAAAAATATAGTCAGAAATCTCTTGAGTTAATGGTAGGATAGCTGTATGCCCTCAGATTAAAGAATATAAAAAATGAAGTCTTCTAAGAAATATTGTATTGCTGGCAAAAAAATTATTCTTTACATGCTTATGAATGCAAAATATGCCATGTGGAAAGCACCGGATTTCTTTTAGTGTTGTTTTTAAATATTAGATGTCTCTTCAATGCATGCTGATGATCTGGCATATTTAAGTCTCATGATACCTTCTTTTGAGAGGATCTGTGATTTGAAACATAATATCCACAATCTGATAAATTATTTCCTGAATTACAAGCATAGTATCTCATTGTACACTTTGTATACTGACAAGTTTTCTGTCTACCAGCAATTGCTAATTGTAAAACCAGACTAAGAAATAGAAATAAGTTTTTCTATAAAATTCTTGGCAAGCAAATTAACAACATTGGCAAAATTATTTATTTAATGTTTAATTGCAATTAGCAGTTATATTACTGCCTTTTGCAGGCTATGGATCTATCCTCTCTGCAGCTCGGAGGTCCTGCACAGGTATGGACTGTATGGCCATTAAGGGAAGCCTGTTTGCCATTAGAAACACTTGTTAATAATATCACCTACAGTCTCCTTTTCCAGAGATCCAGCTATGTTCCAAAATTCAATTGGCACATACCAATATCTTAAAGAAATCAATGCCTGGAATTTAAGGTAAATGTGAAAATGATCATCAAAAAAAGAAAACCAGGTTATCCTTGATCCTTATTAACTGGCTCTTAGGTCACTGAAACAGAATTCAGCTGTTCCACGGGAAACTCCTATATAAATTCTTACTGATTATATGTTTATTTACCCTCTTTACCAGAAAAAATAAACCAACAAGCATTAATTTTAAGATTAAACAAAGATTTGCTAGAATCCTGCTTGTACCATTGCACTTACTAGCTGTATGGCGTGTCTTTCTTTTCCAAGGCTTTGCTTCCCTAATGTAAAATGAAGATGACCGACACCGGTACCCCAGAGTGTTGTGACTCAGCGAGAACATGCACACACAGCAGGTCGTTCATTCCCAGCCCAGTGTCCGTGCTTCACTCTGTGATTTTGTACATTCTCCTCCATCTGCCTTTGCATGTGCAGTTCTCTCTGCTCACAGTCCTGCGATGTCCAGAATAACAAACCCCTACTCATCTATTAAAATGCAAGGCGAGCTCACTTTCATGCCCAGGGTTGATGGAGCTCTATGGGTGTGATTATTAGCAATGCACTGTCAGCCAAAGAGGTAGATCATTCTTCAGTTAAGGATTGGTAAGTGTCCTCACCCCTTCAAGTCTTAGGGTCATCGTCTACAGAAGACTTTCCCTTATTCTGCCAGTCTGGACTACAAGACCTCCCTTGGTGCTTCCCTCACGCTGTGTTCATTTCTGTTGCCAAAGGTTTTCCTGTGTCTTTTCTTTCCTTTTCCACTACATGGCATGTTCCTTGAATGAAGAATTGATGTATTATTTGCTTCGAATTTCAACATCTAGCACAATATAAAACATTTGTCCTCATCAGTAAGAGTTGTTAGTTATATTCCCCTTTTCCTTTATAAACTGTTCATGTGTTTATACCACCAAAACATAAAACTGGAGAGCTGAATAAAGCAGATGGTTCAGGGGTGTGGATATATAAGAAGCCCATGCCCTGCAGGTGCTTGTGAATTGGTGCAGCCATTCTGGAGGGCAACTTGGCATGCTTATCCAAACTAAGGATATGCTCACTAACAACTCAGCTATGCCTCAGCTGGGTACACATCTTAGAGAAATTCTCAGACAGGCCTATTAAGGGGCTTTGCAAAGTGGTGCTAATGTCAGTGTTACTTATGGCAGCAGAGTCACAGGCAATCTGGGTGCCCTTCTCTAGGGGACCGGAGAGACACAATATGGTACAGTTGACATACAATATTATATCAGTTTCTTCTCTTGCATGCCTGTACAAGGCAGCATTCTGAGATAATAAAGCACAGATAGGTGACAACCAGCAGTATGTGTGGATCTTCAAAATATAAGGCTGAGTAAAAAAATAAAAACAGTAATGCAAAACACAATATCACTTATGTACATTAAAAATTCATGCATGCAAAACAGTATGACACATTTCCAAAACACATAAAAACAAAAGAATACTTGTTAATAGGATGAAAAGTACAGCCTAAGGAATATAGTAAAAAATATTGTAATAATTTTGTATGGCAATGGATGTAACTATACTTACTGTGAGCATTTCATAATGTATATAATTGTCAAGTCATTATGTTGGGCACCTGAAACTGATATAATATTGTATGTCAACTGTACTTCAATTAAAGGAAAAACATTTTAAACACATTTGAAAAAAAGAATATGTGTGAAACACATTTGAATGATTGTGTTAGTAGGAGAGTAAGGAGTGGTGATAAATGGGAAAAATAAACTTAAAGGGAAGGAATAAAACTTACAGGAGGTTAAAAACACAAACAAAAGCCCTATGTCCTTTAAGAAATTTGTATTGGTAAAAACATAAAACTTATAAAACCTCAGAAATTTCTAAAGTTTTAGAATTTTTAAAAGAGGAAGAAGTTACAGATTGTAGAAAGGGAATAAGCTGTTATCTAACAGCTACCTTTGTCTTCTTAGAAGAAAAAATACTCAATTTTGTGCCAGGAGGGAGAAGGTGAAACCAAGAATCTGCATTCCTTGCAAGATTTCTGGATGATTCTGAGTCAAATGCTTGGCACTTGAGGAAGTCTCTTTAAAGGGCTAGTTTAGAAATCTGAACCCATCATTCAGTCTTTTGCTTTTCTGCCCAAAAATAAGAAACAGAAGGTAACAGTCACAAGAGAAGCAGAAAACTCATGGAAACAATAGTAGTTCCATTTTAAATCACTGAAATGAAGTATGCATTAAGGAAGCATCAAAAAACAAACAAACCAAACAAAACCCAGGAAAGAAGCAGTGACAAGTGGAAAAAAACAAAAACAAATAATCAGGATACTTTGAGAGCATGTAAATCAGGAGAGAAGGGGTGGACTGAAGACAGCAGCATTTGCCTGTTGCTTACATGGCTTAAAGTAAAAAAAGAAAAGCAAGCAATGCTTGATAATGATAGAATCTTTTCAGTTATTTGTGCTAATGTATTTCAATTCATTTAAATCTCAGTTATTTTATTTCTTTATCCAATCAAAAGTTTTCTAACTGCTTTCTGAATTTACAAGAAGATACTTTAACCTGGGTTGTGGGCTAAGTACTTTTCTTGGGAAAACCCAACCATTTTTCGCCGCTTCCTCACCTGTAATTACTTTTTTTTTTTACCTGTTAATAGGTCCTAACCAGTGTTTCTGTCATTTATCAGTCTCTGAAGCAGTGGTTCTCAAATTTGGTGCATTTTTGCAAAAATTGCCTTGGTAACTGGTAACTTTCTGGACACACTTCCAGAAATTCTAGAGTGGGACCCAGAAATCTGCATTTCTACCAACTCTAGTCTAGGTGGTAGTGTCATAAACCACACTTTACGGAATGTTTCTAAAGGGCTAGTCCTAGAAACCCAAATCTAACAAACAATTGCCATGTCCTGTCTTTAAAGCAAAATTGTCTCATAAGCAGAGGTTAGAAACTTTGGGCTGTAAGCCTGTAAAGTGGGTAATTTTCTTGGTCTCCTCCCATAAAACATCATCATGAGGGATTCCAAGGTACTTATAAACAAAAGGAAACACTATGTCTAGTGTACATTTGAGTTATCATTACTTTGTTCATATTTTGGAAATTTTTTCAGATCTAAAATTATGGGATGAAGAAAGACCTTCAGTTAAGCTGAAGTAGTGGTAGCCTGTCCTAAAAACTCTACTTAGAAAGCACTCATAACACATTAAAAAGAAAAAGAAAGTGACACGTAAGAAAACTCTAGAAGCAAATAAGTAAATAAGTAAGGAGATTAAGCTCATACACAAACAGAAGGGAAAAAAAGCTAAAATCTGCACCATCTACAAACACAGCTGCCCATCTCAATTTCACATAATGTATCATTTAAAAAAAGGATAAAAGACAAGAAGATCAAATAGTATGTTATACTATTTATGAATGTCAGAGTAGAAACTTTAGAATCTGGAACCCATGTCTGACTCAAAAAGGAGACTCATGATGTAAAGAAGGACATTGATTGTATTGACACAAGGGGTCATCAGGAAAAAGTTCAGAGTTGCAATTAAAATACAGCTAAATCACATGTCAAAATATCCTCTTAGAAGTTCTCTTAAAGAGAGTCTTTTAGGACACTACCTCATGAAAAGTAATTGAGTTACTTCTGATGTGATTTTATAGGAGTATACAGTTTTTAATGTATAATCGTCATGTTTAAGTATTTTTTTCAAATTGGGTATAATAACAATAGTATTTACATTTGGTTTTATTGTATTCAGGCAGAACTTGTTTAAGTCAGTGTATAAACACTGAAAATTATTTCCTTTGAGTAGGCAGTCTCAATTTAATCAAGCAGGATGAAGTGACACAGATTCCTCTCTGTATCCTTTCCCTACAAACAGTGTTTAATCTTGCAGGCAACACCTCTCTTCCTTTCAGGTAACTATAGAGGTATCAGAGTCACAATATGTTTCCAGGATGGCATGTGAGGAGCTTCGATTGCATTTGTGGGTGTTCTGTCCCCATTTGTTTCCCTATTTTTTTTTTTTTTGTCAAAGTACAGCTCCTGTTAGCACTGCAATCTGATTTAGGGGAAAAACATTTCTCCGGCTTTCCTTTACTCCTTCCCATTTCAGTGGGTGCATTACCAGTATCTGCCCCAGCAGAGACAAGAAGCTCACTTACAGTCAGTGCTCCAATCCTGAAACTGATGAGGGCTCTTTTTTTCTTCCTACACTATTTCATTCACATTCTTGTAATGTTAAAGGCAAGCTTGCTTAAGTTTTATCTTGTTTTCGTTTGCTTAGCCTCCACATCTCAGTTCCGGATGTTCTGAAGATTATATGTGGAGATCTGACACCCATCTTTTCTTGGGTTTGGAATCCTGGCCGATTAAAGTATGAGCACAATGGCACTACATTCTTCTTAAGGCCAACAGAAACATCTCCCACCCTCTCTCCCTTGGTTTAGTTGTACAAGTTTTAAAAATAAGTCGATCAGGTTTTAAAAGGTTTTTTTACAATAAATGTTCAGATATAAATAGATGTAAAAAGCGTTTGGTAGTCATTTGTGGTCATCTTAAAAGATATCCTTAGAATCTCATAGACTGGAATTCTAGGGGATAATTTGCACAAGTGAATTTGGACTTTATTCTTGAACAGTTAATAATTTAAAAAAATTATAGTTGTTTCAGAAGTATTTTTCCCAAATCTAGTTCACTTTTCTTCTATCTCAAAACTACAATCTTATAAGCAGTGCTTTTGTATAAAAACAAAAATTCAAAATTATGCCATTAAAATATTGTGCCAGAAATTAAGCAAAGTGTAATCACTCTAAGTGGATAATATGATATACTGGGTTGAGATAACTAAGAGATAACAAACAATAAACTGGAAAAGGAGAGGTTTTTATTATAACAACAGCTATTCTCAGCCTTAGTATGCAAAGATTAATTTCTTCTTCCCTTTTTCCTACTCTGCCTCATCCTCTTCTTATTTCTTGCTATTATTGTAATGATCAGATTCTGAGTGCTCTGAAGGTAGAGACTATCTTTATTTTGCTCTCCATTGTATTGCCCTGGGATATAAGTTAGTCTCCTTAAAGGAGTTTGTTCATGGCTGTATCTCTGACCTTATAAATGCGCAATAAGTATTTGTTGAAAGAATGAATGACTAAATGAATGAATGAATAAGATGGCATACTCTGCCTGATACTGACTGATGGTTTTCCAAGCAATATAAATTCTCCCCTATTATGTTTTCCCTTACAAGATAATTGGACATTTATGTCATAATCAGCTTCAATATTTTGCATATTAGGGTCCTCAGATTTTGAAAGCCACCAACTAAAACCATTCCTGTGATTTCTGCTAGAACAAGAGACATACCTATGTAAGAATGATAAAACTAGAAAAAATAATCAATGTAATTATATGGCATTAGACAAAGAATCCTATGTTTTGCTTGAATGAGTATTTTATTTTTCAATATATGTGGCTGCTTGATAGACACAGCCAAAACCAAAAGGCCACTCCCTCCAGACCTCCAGAAATGCTCATGCTAGCCTATTTGGACATGGTTCTTTGTGTTTCCCATGGCCTCCTTCCATACAACTTACATTTAAATTCCCTGAAAATATAACCTTTGGTGCAATGCCAGGAAAAAAGCATTGCAAAGAGGTAACTGTATACCTTTTATGCTCAAGTGGACTCACTCCTCAGGTTTCATTTAACATGCTTTATGATACTTATTTACCACTTTTAAAAGTATGCTTATAACTCTCCTCTGACCTTTTCCTCCGAGCTTGGTGAATTGTCCTAATTGTTAAAGACCGAAGGAAATTTGGGTTAATGAGTATAGCTCCAGGGGGAAGAGCGTTCCCCGCCTGGGGCAAATCCCTCACGAAACTGGTGAAATTGAAGTGAATCAAGGTAAAGGGAAGGTTGGGAGAAAGGCTTTTATTTCTTGCAGCTTGCTCTGGATCACCAGGCAGGCCAGGCTCAATCTGTTTCTTCTGGCCATGGCTCACGCGCTCCTTCCCCACCTGCTCTTTCAGGAGGAGCTCCATTGGCAAACACTAGACTTGGTGACTGACAAACAATAGACCAATTACGTACCAGGAATGGAGGGGAGGAGGGAATGGCCGTTTCCTCTCCACCCCTTGCCCCCAAATCGACCAGAGGCTCTGAAACATCCATCGTTATGTAAAAGAACTAAGGCCAGGTGGGAGAGTCTGGTTATTCTGAGTAAAAATCTTACATTTACCCCATAACGTGTCTATGTTCCTGTTACAATTCTTCATTTTTTTCCTCCTTTAACTTCATAATGCTGATGTTGTTTGTCTTCTTGCTGGCTTGATCAATTTAGTAACACATTCCAACCAGTTTCAATCTTTTTTATTTTAATTTATTTTACAAATTAACTTATAAGTTTTCTTCCATTTTGCAATGTTTCATTTCAAATGGGAAAAGTTACCTGCTTTGTGCACCAGATAGCCCTGCCTTTGGTGGTAGTATTCATGCCTCTACAGTTACTGTGAAGATTTGGAGAAAAATTAATGAAGAGTAGTTTCTGCAGGAGCAGAGACCTGTCTATTTTGAAGCCCTTTGCCCAGCACAATATATACACATAGTAGGTATTCAGTGAATACATGTGACTAATGATGAAAGGTATCATTAATTTTCCTCTCTGCTAGTGCAAAAGCAAATTTTGTATGGAGGAAAATCACAGTCCCTGTATTTATCATTATGTTTTTTAAAATAAAAGCATAGTTGAAGTAGATCACAGATATACAGAAATTCATTATACATTTTCTTTTAACCTGAACCTCACTGTGACATGTGAATTGACTTGTTTATTTTAATAGCAGCTATTTAGGAGTAAATTTCCAAAGTACTGCATGATAATTAGATGGTGCATAATGCGCATACTTATGCTACTTGGAAAATAGTCTCCTTCAAAAAGGTATGAGCTAGAACAGAACATGTAGCTCCTGTCTCTAAAAGGATTCTCATTACATAAAACCACACACACAGTGTGGCAAAGATAATGTCAGTACTTAATGCAGAAAAATAATGCAACATGTTCTTTTTTGGTTCATTTACTGCTGTATGCTACTTGAGTAATAAAAATCTATTTGGTATAGAGACAGATGTGGATGTACTCTGAAAATCCTAGTCAATAATGAAGCCTGTATTTGCTACTTTGAAAATGACTGCTAAGTGTTCAATTATGAAACATCTCCTGACTATAAGAAAATTTCATTTGTCCACTCCCTGTAAGGACTAGAGGAGGACTTTTGGTTTTCTTCCTTCATTACCCAGTCACTGTATAATGAAAATTCCTCTGAATATGGAAATGCCTAATAACTATGCAGTTCTGATAGTGCTAAATTAATTAATATTTAAACATTGTTATCTCCATAGGAGAATGCTATTAAAGCATTGTTGGTTGCCAAAATACTCATATTTATCATTACTTTATATGATATCAAACAGAACTGTGAATTAAACATTAATTTAAATTATTCTAAAATGTGTCAAAAATTCTATTAATTATCTTAATTATTCTAGGTTGTGGAAGAATCTGAAGTACAAATAACAAACTTTATCAATATTTAAACAGAAGTGAATTAAATAACTTATTTAATATTACTGAGAAGCAAATGTCTACAGCTCAAATCTGAACAAATAAAAACCACGTTTTGCTTATTTTATAAGATTGCAGGAGACATAACGGGTTGCAAGATACAAAAATAGTTAGAAACACACACCAAACGATAGCAAGTATGAATATGGCTTTTTAACTTTTCTGGTAGGTTATGAAGAGATTTTATGTCAGGACAAAAAAATCTGATCAACTTTTTTTTGTAGACTCACTCCATTAAGTTAGTTGAGTTTTTCAGATATTTAGTCTGACTTGAGACCAAACTATCAATCTATGGCTTTTAATTCAGTTTGAAGTTTTGAAATCATCTATCCAAGGTCCTAGTGAGTATGTTCAATTTTGTGGGATTATAACCTCTTAAATTAGTCTCACAATGTTCTTCTATGGTAAGGTTTTAACCCATTCATTTTTCTGGTTACTGTTCATTGAGATGATATCCTCCTGTTTTGTACAGAGGTTGTATAAATTAAAATATAACAACAATTAAGTACTTGAACACAGCCCTTAAATCCTCAGACATAATCCTAAATCCTAAAAAATAGTGGCTGATAAATTATAAAGGAAAAATATACCAATTCACAGTGTTCTTTGCTAATGCTGATTTTTAAGTAGGTGTCAACAGTGTTTCACTAGCGGTTAGAAAACAAACACCTTTTCTTGCTTAGCTGTCTCCCACGTGTTTATAGTAGGTATTGTCTGAACAATGCCCCTTATTTTCCAGAGGATCCAGGTCCAGTTAAAGAACTAGACAACAAAATAGTGAAAATAATGTGGCATGGACTTTCCTATTATAGGTGTAATCACTTGGATTTATAGAACGCCATAGGAGAGGAATCCATGTAGGTTGGGGGAGTAGGAGAAGTTTCCTGAAAGAGTCCTCAAAGATGAGCGGGCGTTCCCTAGAAAAAAATAGAAGTGCAGAAAGAAGTAAGGATGTTCCAGATACAAAAGCACAGAGGTTTGCAGAAGAAGATTCTACTGGACCAACGTGTTTAATAGAGAGAAAACATCAGATCAGAAGCAAGAAAAGGCAGTGACAACAGGAGAGCTGAGAAAATGAGTCTGGCCTTGAATACCTTGTGGAGGAGTTTATTGTGAAACAACGAGAGCCCCTGAAGTCAGAATTATATGGCATTGTTTGGAAGTTAGGGGACCTGGAGGTTGAAAGGCTAGTTACAATGCTATTGCCTTGACTCAGTTATAAAATAATCAGCCTCAGAACAAAGCAGTGGGAAATAAAAGGAAGAAGGGACAATGGAATTAGATATTTACATCTCTCTCCACACTGTGTGTGTGGTGGGTGGGAGTTGGGGGTGGAAGTCTCTACATTCTTGGAGTTTCAGCCTTCTCAAGACTATCAGTATCCTGAGGTCAGGCACCATGCTTGCTTGATCTTAACTATAATTCCTGAAACACCACAATGTGCTTAATGGATGCACCGTACACAGCTGGTGAATAAATGAATGTGATTTCACCTTCTTCCCTACTCATTCATTAAAGCTCAGTTGGAAAGGACCTCCCTCTTATGAAGCTAAATTCCCCTTCTCTCTCCTGCTATTTTCAACAGGGCACTGATGTGCTGCTGGAGCAGGTTGTAATTACTACATGAAATCAAAGTGAATTGAGATGGTCTCTGTCAGACCCAGGAGAATTTTTAACTCAGAGGGGAAATATTATTATTTATTCTATCTCTAATGGCTGGCATAGAACCTAACATATACTAAATAGTCGTTGGCCAATTAATGTTAGTAAAATGAATATGTATTTGCACTGTATCAGATTGATCTAGCATGAATCAATCATCTTTCCAAACAATTCAGATGGACTGGTCATCATTCTATTTGATAATCCAATCCATGATTTGGTTTTCAACTTTGATATATCTGGAGCCTGACAATGGTTTAATTGCTGGGCTATAGAGAGCTGATCACAATCTCACTATTTCTGTGCTTGATCCAGTGAGAATATGCTTAATATAGTGAAAATTTCAGACAAATTGGATGGTATCACGAAGGCTAAAAACCTCAACAACAAAGAAGAAGATAAGCCGGTACTTGTTTGTGTTATAATTGTATAGGCCTTGTTTTAGCTACCATCTGCAAAACTGAATGGTATTAACTTTTTCCCGAGTGTAAAGCATGAATAGTAGGTGGTTAGGGGGTATTTTGGACTTAGAGTATATCCTTCGCCAGCAGTGGTTTGAAGATTCTTGATGCTGCTGCTATGTTCTTTTATCCCCTCTGAGAGCACTCCATTTGCCTCATTAACCATAGGACTTGAATTAATATGAATTATTGAAGCTATTATTTTGTTGTCTGCTTTTTTAAAACCATTTGGCTAAACATCATTGTTCCTTTCACAGGAAATGTTGATTAACCCGTTAGCATGATTGTTTAAAAGAAAGAAAACATTCTATTTCTAGTTTTTTTCAATGTCTTAAGAATGCTAATAATGAAATATAACAATTATTAAGACCCTACTTCCCACTTCCATGGGAAAGGTAGAAGTCCTATGAATATACAAGTAGTGGAATTACTAAGGATTTCCATATTTCTTTTACCCTGTCATATTTCTTCCTTTTTTCTTCCAAACATTCCTCCTCTTATTACTACTCTTAAAGCATCACCATCGATCTCAAATTTCATTCTTCTAAATATTAAAAATGAACAAGAGCATAGTCTTAGACATTCAACCACAAGAAGGTTTAAGTAAACTTTATAGTGTGTTTCATAGCATAGCTTTAGTAATTCACAACTAGAGAGCTAAAGAACCCCTTAAGGTATTGTTTGAGAGAGATGTATAAATTGGCTGGACCTCAACTGACTACAGCTCTTAAGACCTATGCATCCAGAGTGCGCAAAACACATATAGATGGTGGACCTTACATCCTCTAACTATATTTGTGTCTGTGTATTTACTGTATTCATCTGTGCCTGACTGCTGCTGTAACACATCTGTTTACAGGAGCATATACAGTCAGCTGTGTTGACTATATTTGTGTCTCATGCCTCAAATAAACTAAGGGAACAGGACAAAAGTCACTTTTCAAAAGTCTAGGCTTCATACCTTCTCTCCAGAGTTCTCAACTTGGATACACTTAGGTAGGAATGATTCAGAGCTTTCTGCCCAAACTTGCTCACAAAGGACACAGTATAAAGAAAGGAATCCTGACTCTCTCGTATCTGTCTAAACTTCTAGACAAGTTAATGGCCTTCTCTTGAGCCTCAGTTTCCTCAGTTACAATGAAGGGACATTTTATGAAGCTTAAGTAGGCCATTCTATGTAAAGGGCTTAGAACAGGACAGGCACATAGTAAAGCCTCAGTAAATGTGAGTTATTTTCTCACATGAACCTTAAGGAAACTCGGAAACCCCGGCTCTTCTTGCTGACCCCCCAGAGCCGTCGGTGAGGCTCTGTCAACTTGCAGCAAGCTCCCTTTCCAGGAGTTCCTGCTTCAGTCTGCAGGGAAGGAAGGGAGGGAGGGAAGAAAGGGAGGGAGGGGAGGAAGGGAGGGAGGAAGGGAGGAAGGAGCGAGGGAGGGAGGGAAGGAGGGAAGCAATAACTTTTTCTCACAGCCTTTAACAGTCTATTGTGAAGACAGTTTCACTAAATGGTAATTAGCAAACTGTTTTTAAATTTGTACAAAAATAGTTACAGATGAAACAGAAAGCTATGTTTTAACACACTGCAATATTGTCATGTTTATCTTTAGTCAGTTGATTCAACAGTTGGTATTGCCACACATCACCTTATCAGTATGCAAAGCTTGGTTTTCCATTTTGAGTGTGTTTTTTTGAAATTTGTATTAAACATTTCCCTGTGAACAGCATAGCATTTCTCTTATAATACTTTAATGATAATTTTGCTTAATCCAGAGCCTCTAGTTTTTCTTTAATACCATAAAATCATTTCATATCTTATTATGCAAAAAGCAATGAAAATTATGCTAGAGCTGAAGATTGTTAGTTATTTCTATCTGGTTCTAAAAATGAAATCTTTAGTCAAGAAAGTTAATAACTAATATTTGGCTATGATATAATTTAGAAAAGAGAAGCAAAACAATTGTTATGGCTTTCTTTAACACTCATGATTTTTAAAAATGACATTTATACGCTTTTTTTGTAGTGGAGAATGCTACAGTGAGAAAAACCACAGCATGAACTGTGAGGCAAAAAGTAGTCTATTTGGTCTTAGCGTTGGATAAATAAAATACTAAAATTCCATCTACAAAAGAGATACCTCTTTGTATTTTAAAAATGTCATGTTTGTATATCAGTTCATGAATAAGTCTACATTTAAAATTGATGTGATTTTAAGCTTTCAAATTTAAACATTTTTTGACAGTTATAATAACCAAGTTGAAAGTGTTAGGCAATGTTAAAATAGGCACTGAGAAGACACTTTTCTATTCCTCCTGATGGTCATTGATATAATTAACTGCCAGCAGCAAAGTTAGATATATATTCTATGGCCTTGAATTTGAGTCCAGCTAACTGGGCCCTATGGGGCTAATGCCCATGACTTTGGCCTTTATATGCTATACTTCACAGTATAGAAATATAGATTTCGTTTGGCTCCTGAAGGATTAGTGTTCCCTGTCTGGTCTTCTCTTTGATACCTATGCTGATTTTCTTCTTTTCCCTTAATTTTCAAGGAGCTAAATTTGGCAGTAATTGGCAAGTCCTGATTTTATAAACTTAAAACAATCATAAGCAATTTTTGTCTCTCTCTCTATTACAAAATACTAGAAATACTAGAGAAAAAATGGAAATGTCCTAGCATTCCTAAAGGAGTTGTTCTTTATGCACCCTTTAGGCTAAAGAGGAGGTGCCGTTTCTACTCCCCTGTTCTTAAAAAAAGTGAGAGAATGCAAAGAATAGATCAGGAGAATGTTCTAGTTTTTCAGTCTTATTAATGTACACTTCCCACCACTACTGGACCCTCATTTCTCTTCTTTGTCCACCCCCTCTTCACTAGCAACAATTTCCTGAGGACACAGAAACTGATAGTGGAAATAGAGTCACATTTAGAGACACTTGCGTGATACGTGTTAATATCCATTGTGGCCTAGCTGGGATCATCAATTTCTTTCCTCTTGTTATCTCTACCCTATGCACTGCAACCTCCAGGGCAAAACATATTTCACCTGCATGATACATTGCCTAGGAGCCATCCAGTATTTATGTCATTCTGAATTTTTATTTAGAAACAATTAAAGCTACTTGAATTTCAAGAATTTTCCTAGGTTTCAGGTCAAACTTTATTTTTAAAGAAAGGCTGAATAATACACAACTTCATCAGCATGCAGCTAAAATGATAACTGTAGTCTTAGATTGCTACTTCTCCTTTTTACCTCTGACCACATTATCCCCTGTCTCTGTAAGGGGTGCGTGGGCATGGACACTGAGAACCCATGTGGTGAGGGATATGGGCATGAGTAATGGGAAGGGTGTATAATAGATTTCTACTTGGTAGCAATAAGAAACTCCAATATGTGTAGTTTTCAAAAGGTAATCTCATCTCTGAGAACAATAGATCTATATTGTTTTAGGTAAAAATATCCATCAGCTGAAATTTTAAGTATTTAGGTAACCAGACTTCTGATATGTTGCTGAGTTGGAAAATACAGTGATGTCATTTGGTATCAGGAGTATTTTTCCCACTGAAGTTTTGGTTCACTGAGAGACCTTTTACCAGAAGAAACCATGGGAATGCATCTTCAAACTGCAAAATGTTGATTACTTCAAGTTATTTTCCAATCTACAAAGATTCGTTTTCATCCTGGGAAATAAATACTTGTTTGAAGGCCATTTTCATTGATGCCTGAAAATTTCAAATCTTTGTATGACATCACAAGACAGAACATAAAGTCCATTCAAAACTGATCCCTTGATGTGGACTGAAGTGAACAGAAGCCATGTCCAGTGTTACGGGGCTTCCTCAAAAAACTCATCTATTAAATAAATAAAATAACTATTTCTGGTGAAGGCAATTTACAGACAGCCCTGAGAGGTACTCTCTCTAAGTTCTAGTTAGGCTGTTTTTATATAAGTGAATAGAAATCCATCTGAGTTATTTATATAATGCCATATTAAAATGATATACTGGAGGAAAAGGAAAGAGTAACCTTATGAGAATGTCATGAATGATAGCCAGTCAGCCATATGGCCTGACAGCCAGCACTCAGAGAGAAATAGAGTTTAGTAACTGAAGGTACCCTCAACCATCTCTGGGGACCTCAGAGCAAGTGCCTGTGGATCATCTGTTCTTCCTCCCAGTGAGTAATGATTAAGATTCTGCATCTTTGTTTCTCTCTCTATCATTTTCAAGTAGATTATTCTTTCATGTATGTGTGTGTGTATGCATATATACTTACATAAATATATATACAAAAATATGCCTACTTATATCCTCTGCCTACTAATAGTTTCTACTTCCTCGTCTTACTTGTAGTTTACGCTCCCTCAGAGCTGGAGCTTTCCATGAACTCTATGGAATTCTTCCTTAACTTATTTTCAGTTTTAGTTCTCACTTCTCACCCTGATTCTCTCCACACTTCCCATTAGACATTCATTAAAAGAACAATTTTAATTGCTCATTTTTTTTTCATGCCAGGCCTTATCGTTAGTCCCTCACCAGAGTTGCCCTGCATGCTGACTCAATCAGTTCTGGCTTATGAGTTCTGCACTGGGCTGCCCTTCAGCATGGGATGTCAGCTGAGAATTTCACATCGAAGAGTCTAACATATCTAGTACATCCTGTCTCACACTATTGTCCCTTTAACTGACTCTGATTCCTGACTTAGTCTTCCCATTGAGTGAAAGTGTGATCTAAGGGGAGTCACATACTAAATCATTATCAGCCATAAAACCCCAACTCAAATAAATTGACAATGCAGGCACCTGACAAGACCCTGAGAGAACTGGTAACATTGGCAACATTCTACAGAAATTATATTCAATGATTTATTAGGAGGCCTGAGTTTTAGTTCTATCTCTGCTGTGGACTGAGTCTCCAGACTAGGAGAGTTGTTAACCTTGCAAAGTTTCAGTTCTGCATCTGCGAATTTGAGGTAAGGTGGTTTTCAATCCGTGAGGCCACCCTGGAGGGTCCGAGGTCAGAGTAAATCTGGAACATGAAGAAGACGTTGGCCTATGGAGGGATTCCGAGTAAGAAATCACAGTGAGGAAGCTGCACACCTACAGCAAGAATTGCATGTCAGGGAAGGCTTCACTGAACTCATCTGTTCTGGGAGTCTAGGATAGGGAAGGGCCAAGCCTGTTGATTGCAATCAACATAATAAAAGTTAAAACAGGGCTGGGAGAGGCAAAGTCTGAGAGAAAGATTCCTGAGCTATGAAAAAAACCTGTCAACCACTTCCAAAGGTACCATAGCTTTCCATTAGTGAGCGTACCTACTCAGTAAGTCAGTAGTGCTTACGACTTGTTTAGCAGATTATTTGCTCTACCTCTTCATTCTCCATGTCCCATTTGCTGTCAGTTTTTGGTGTCTATGGTGAGGTGAACCTCTAGACATCAGTGAAATTGGAGTTACACTGAAAATCAATATGTAACCTGAGAATACATGTGAAGTCATTGGAAGGAGGCAGAATGGCTCCCAGGCCAGCAAATTTTACTATCATCTGATTAAATAGATTAGATCCCAAATCAGAATATTTCTCTTAAAGGCAGGTAGCTAATCACGGACGCATGGCTGTGGGAGAGCATTATGGGAGAACTTGGCTTGTGCTCGTTTGAGCACCATCCGGGCAGAGAGCATTTTAGTCATTGGACCGCCGCTATGCTAGATCATCAGCAAAGTGGAGAGAAATGCCGGGCAGTGTCGCAAAGGGACTTTGAGTTTTTTAGACTCTTACTAGAGATTAGCATGTGGACATTCTAGTTTTGCGGATTGAGTGACATACGTGCAGATTAGCATGTGGACATTCTAGTTTTGTACACAGATTCTTAAATCCTGGGTTGGGGTATATTTAAACATTAGAGGTGTGTTTTCATTTGATGTGATGGAAAAAACAGTTTTGTCCTAAAAGTCTTTAAGGACTAGATTCTAGGCGGTGACATATTCAGCAAAGTTATGGAATGCCACGCTGAGGCCTTCGAAATAGAAGAATATAAGTAGATATAAATACTCTTCTCCTGGTGACCACCCAGCATCCATGTGCCCTTGGGTTATTCCCATGATTAAAATTTTTAAACACTTCCACATTTGCACTTACGGTAAACTCTAAACTTCTCATGTGACCTATGAATTTCTACTCCATCTACCTGCTACCTCATCTCCCTTGACTCTTCCCTGCACGTATGTCACTCAATCCGCAAGACTGTTGTTACCCTTCTGATAACATGTCAAGGTTGCCTCTCCCTGGAAAGCTTTGAACCTACTCCCTTTGCCTGAGAATTTTCTTTCCGTAGTATTTATGTGGCTTGCTTCTGCTCATCATTCAGGCCTTAGCTTGAATATAAGAGGTTTCTGTGATCCTCCATCTAATATAGCCCCCCTCTCTCTACTTCTATCTCAGTTATTTTTGAAACATTTTATTTATTACAGCTAATACGTTCCAAAATGACTGAATTTACTTCTTTTTTAAAAATGTATTTTCCTCACTAAAATACACATTCCATGAGAGTAGGATCTTATCTGTCACACCTGTTGCTATCTCCTCAGCACCTAGGAGAGTGCCTGAAACCTATAGAACACTCATTTTAATGAACATAACAGATTTTTATGAGTATACTCTAGTCAATACCTAATTAGCATGAGTGCCCCATGTCAGAGCCTTTCATTGTTTATTTCAGTCAGTTGATGACATTCCCATGGGATTCACAAATGGTCCTGATTTTTAGTACAGACCAAAGTGATTTAGATGTGCTTCTCTCCAGAGCATCAATCCAAAGCCAATAAGGCATTTAGCACTACAGGAGGTGTATTTTCCACTTGGAGGTCTGAGCTGCTGCAAATGTTTGGTTCATTAGGGAATACATGATTCACAATAGCTGTGCTGGTAATGCCAGAATCAAAGGCTAAATTGGGACATCTTTCACATCTTTCTAGTTGGGTAGGTAACTTGTATATGCTTACACACATAAGAGACTCAGAGTACACTTTTCTAACTCTGATGTCATTTTGTATTTCAGGGGCCGGGGAGGGAGTGTGACACAATGGAAAGAGTTCAGACTCCAAAACCAATAAAGCTGGGTTTGAATTCAGCTATATCACTTACTAGAGATGTGCCCTGGGACAAATCCTTCAACTCTTTCTGAGTCCCAGTTTCCTTATCTGTAAAGTGGGACTAATAATGCTTATCTCCCAGAGCTGCCTTTAGGAATGTAAATAATATGCATAAAGTACCTAGCACATGATAGACACTTATTGACTTACAGCCACCATTCTTAGGAAGACTTCACAGCCTTGCCTGGTATTGTGTTTTAATACTTGTTTTCTTTATCTACTTCAAGGTATAGTGACTGTTTCTAGGAACATCAAATTATGGTGGGTCATTGGAAGATGGGTATCTTGAGATAAGAAAAGAATAAAACCACATCACAGTGGAGTAGCATTTGAACTGGCAGTGGATCTAAGGTGGCAGTGGGGACAGTCATAGCTGGCATTCCCATAATAACACTAGAGAATTCAAACGATAACACGTCCCACTTGTGATCCAAGTAGCTATTCCAATTTTCTTTTGCTAATAACCAAGTCTTTAGATTAGGTGTATTTACTCAGTTTTTATATTATGTATATCTTTTCATTACCTCATGCCTTCTGCTAACAAATGGACTCTGTTTTCTTATAATTTCAGGTTACCATGACACTGTGCCTCTATAGCTTCATCTTCCCCATTTTGACCTATCCTCTGCTTCATACATACCTCTTGAGTCAGGTGGTTAGGTTGCACATCCTGCTAACAACCTTGTTCTTGGTTTATTTGTTATTCAATCATGGAAAGGGACTCAGATTGGTCTTACTCAAGTTTTATTACCAAACCATGTCATAATTCTCTGAATAGACTGATATTAATTTAATCCACCCAAAGTCAACATCTGCAAGTGTCAAAATGAGCAAATAATAGCAATTTCACCAATGCAACTTAATATATGATGCCTCTAGTGAAGGGCCAAAAGTGGTGTTATATGGAATACAAACAAACAAGAAAAATTTTTTTAAAGAGTTTTATTTCATGCCATGTAGAACTGCTGGGGCAGGCATTATGCTTAGCTTTTTAGCAAACTATTTAATCATTTTTATTGCCTGAAACTTTAGACCCAGAAGGGACCTCACAGACACTTTATTTAGCCCAGCCTTTCCTTTTAGAGATGAGGAGTCCCAACCTCAAAAAGATAAGTCCCATGTGACACATGGCAAATAAAAGGCTGGGGAACAAAATTGATGAAAGGAAATTATAAATACATTGGGTTAATGATGTCAGAATAAAAAGCCTGACTGTATAAGACAAATAAAAGACAAACCATTCAATAAAAAATACTACCATCCAGAAGGAAGGAAAAATTAATTTTAATATATATGCACCATAATAAATGCATGCCCAGAGTCAGAATGCCTAATTATGGTGTTGGGAGATGCAGAGAAATTTTTCTAGACAACCTGATGTCCAAACTGAGAGTTGAAGAAGTGAATTAGTGTCAGATAGTTGCGATTATGAAGCATGTTCCACAAAGTGCATTTCTGAGTGATCAGAAAGTATTTTTTTGTGTGAGTGTGGTATGTGTGAAGAATAGCGATGTGGGCCATGGGTTATGTAGGAGAAGTGTCCATGTCCCTCTTTCCTCTCCCTCCCATCCTCATCTCTATTATGTTCATCTCCAGTGGATCTTAAAATCATGGCATTCTATCTTTCCGATCAGAAGTAACAGTGTGAAAAAGTTGTTCTAGAGCACGTAGAATAGGGGAAGGAAACTGATCTGAAATTTGACACTGACCATAGTCAAATCATGAGACCCATGCTGTCTGTTTCATTTGGGGGTGTCCAGTAAGATTCTCCCTTTCTCCCCATCCTTGTGGGTGCTGTCATTTCCTTGGTGAAGATCACTGTACATGGCATGCAAGTCTTCTCAGGTGTTTGTGATCTAGGCCAAGGTGTTGTCATTTTTACACTTAATAAGCACACTTTCAATTCTTTTCCCCAGTCCTGATGCCTTGCAGGACACCACTCAGTACATCCCCCTTCCTCAGGATGACAACAAGCCATTGATTACTGACCTTAGGGTGCTCCCCTGTAGCTGGTTGGCTGCCACCTACTTTAATGTGGTTTGCAAGTACATTCTTAAAATGCAGCTGCTTCTTACCCTCTGCCTGTGTGACTCGGGTTATAACAAATGCTTCGCGTGAGGAAAATCAGTTGTCTGTCTTGTCAGAAGACTTGGACCACAAATAAAAAATCCAGAAAAGCTTATGTAGATTCTAAAAAATGCAATTATGAAAGTACTATATTTTGAACTTTCTGTATGATAAAACCAAAAATGACCACTGACAGAAAAGCAAGAATTCCACACAGGCATTTACATTTTCCACTTCCTCCTCTTTTTAGGGATTTAAAAGCAAACCTTTGCCCAAAATAAGAACTTAGAGGGAGACGAGAAGGGAAAGCTGAATACAAAACATGGCTTAGGGCCGGAGAGAGTTTGATACAATCTGTTTGTACCCTAAATTTCACTCAACATTTGAATGTATCGAGGGATTCAGAATCAACTCGGAAGCAAAGTTTTCAAAAATCTACCAAACTTTGTGTGTGTTTTCATTTTGTTGGGACATAGTTTTTTTTTTTTTTTTGTCATTTCTGCCTAGTGATGAGAATTAATTTGTTAAGAAATTTAAATCAATATCAGAGTGAGGCAAAACACGAAGTTATGGGCTAAGATTAGCACTCCAAAGAAAGGAAACGAGAATACAGCAATAAGATACCACTCTTGGTAGGCTGGAAATGCTCCTCTTGCTTTTTAAATTGCCTAACAAGGTGAGCGAAACCATTGCCAGAGCACTATTGTCAAGAGACACCTTTGAACTGATCTATCCTGAAGAATAACCCCCAGAAAGGTAGGGAAAAAAAATAACTTTCATATATTTGTGGCCACACAGTGCAAGCTCCGACTTCTGAACATTTTTCCCCAATTATTTTTGTAAAGTATTGATCGCAATTTAATTTTGCAGTCCCAACATGAGAGGCGCTTCATGCTGAAATGTCTCGCAGGAGATTGTAATCAGGGTCTAGCCTGAAGGTGAAGCGCTTGTACAGAGATTTTACTCTATTTCTCCACTCTTCATCAGCTCGGGGATTGGAGCAGAGGGCATTCGCAGGCAGATTAATTTTTGACGATGGGATCGATGGAAGATGTTTTTTCCTCCTGACATTGAGTCATCTAATTTGCTGTTTATCTTTGGCTTATTGAGTTTTGAGCATTGTTAAATCATACCTTTCAGCTGTTTAATTTCACATGTGAGTTTTGCATTCCCCTCTTGTGCTTCGGCATAACTCTTTTACCGAAAACGAGCAGGATGATGGGCCTTTTTTGACATAGGGTTACTGCTTTGGAGTCTGTTAAGTACTCCAAGGTAATGTTATGGTACTTTCTAGCCTTTTTTCTTTGCTTGTGGCCATAGATCAGTTCACCTCTAGGGAAATCATTACTTGCCATCATTATTATCCTGAGCACCTTCATCTATTCTCCCTTGTTTCCTGACTCCATGACTTGATGAAGTGCCTAGATGTGCCAACACCTTATCTCAGGTCTCATAATTAACCCCTTCATAGCACAGACTGAGGAAATTATTTTTTCTGTGATATGCTCCATCCATTCGGGCTTCTTTATAGTAATCATAGCAGCTTTAACAGTTTCAACTCCATTTTTGCAGGAAGATGTGAGGTTTCTAAGTGTGCTGATGACTATAAGAAAAATGCTTTCCACCTAGAGAAACCTGACCGTGTACAACCATTTTTTCCCTTTTTAAAGGTAATCAAACTGTATCTCAAGATGGCTCCTTATCTACATGCACGAAGGTTCATTTCCCATAGTGAATACATTATAGAAATTAATTTTTAAAAAAGGTTTTTTTTTCAATTTGAAAGGCATATAACATATTTTAAAATGGGCTTGAAAATGTAAGTAAAAAGATGTTAACAGAATATACCACTAGATTTGAATTTAACATTAAAAAATCTTAGTTTTATAATTCAGCAAGTAAAAAGCTCTATTTCCACACTCCCAGTTACTTATGGATTTGGTTGAACACAGAGATGTTATTCCTGTAATCCCAAGAGGAGCCCTAGACCAGCCCTTAGTGTGTCTAATTCCTGTTCTCTTCCTGTATAGGTAAACCCCGATATTGTTTAAATTTCTTACTGAAACTGACTGTGAACAGAACTCCAAATGAAGAGATCTCAAAATGTTTTTTTGGTTATGTCAGCCTTGTTAGAATAAAAATATAGTCTTATGAGTTAACCCTTTGGAAACAATTTCTATTTTGATATAATAATAACACTGATACATTAATATAATATTGATCTAATTGCTTTGTTAATCAGTTTCATGCTCATATAGACACATCATATGTCTTGTCCTATTAAGTTACAAATTCTTTCCAGGAGAGAATGTTGAACTTTTGCCTTGTAAACATTTCAAGTTTTTAACTCAGTTCAGATTGGGGGGAGATTAAAGAATCTATCAACTAAAATTTATAATAGCGTATTTGTACTTTACTAGCTGGTACCAGAAATGAGGATGAGTTAGCATTAAAAAAAAATAAGGAAATAAATTTTCTGCTCCACAGGAGAATATATGAATTGACAATGTAAATAGGAATTTGCAAATTAACAACCATGTCTATAAACATTAATGTAGGTTAATGTCTTTATGAATCATACTGCAAGGCTTCGGCCCAAAATGTTTTTGTTAAATCATCACCATAAAACAAAAATGAAACAAAACAAAAAAACACAAAACTCTTTCCAAACTTGTTTGTGAGAGGAAATAGCTGGGAATAAGGTACTCTGTTTCCCCAAGTGTCCCTTTCCTTGGGATCTGAATAAGTCATAGAGGTTGAAGGAGAATATTGGGCTTATTAATGATGCTTGAGGCCAAGGAACCATAGCCATCAATACTGTGGATAAGAGAAATTCCCTGGTGGGTGACCACATCAATTCATCAAGTCTTAGCCCTTGCCAATCAGATACTAAACACACACAAGAAAAAATTCAGAAAGACTAACATAAAACCTGCTAAACTAATTTGACTGTTTTTACAAATTCATAAAGCAGTAACAGTTTGTTCAAATCAAACCTAAGTGTCTAAGATATTTTAACTCCAATGTTTTGGTCTTCATTTCCAGTATATTCTGCACCTATTGTACAGATCCAACTATTATATACATAGCTGCCTGTTTATGTTACATATAGTAAACACGTCTAGGTAGCATATTCATACCATAGTAGTATAATAGTCTTGACAACAAATACTTAGGATACATAATGAAATAATTATTACAGAAATATTTAATTTATTGAGTTCTGTTAATGGCCTTACAATAAACCCTGTGCTGAATATTATTTAATCCTTACTGCACCGCTGTGGATGCAATCCTGTTATTTTCTTCATAATGAGGAGGTTTATCAAGGGGCTTGAAGGACCATGGAACCCATTTTATAAGCAAGAAATACAAGACCCAAAAAGGTAAGTGGCTCACGTAAAGTTCCATGGCCAAATCTCAAGTTAAAACAAAGGCTTCCTGACTCTACTTGAATCTTCCTGGCACTCCGTTCTCTGTCTTCTATTCCAGTTTTCTAGTGGGGCATGCTGCTTAGGAGCTAGCATAAGCCTTTGTTTGTGATTATTTCAATATCCCTCTGAAAGAAATCAGACTGTGCATGAGAAATTTCCTACAGAATATTGTGAAGATTATCTTCCTTTGGAAATAAGAAAACTTCTACTCCGCAGGTTAAGGTTTTGATACTGAGTCCTTTTTTGTTTAAGAAGCACAAACACGATCTCATTTTCACTACCAACGGTTGGCCATAAAAATGTTTAGACTCATATATATGAATTCATTGTAGCACCATAAATCTCCTGAAGTACTTCTGATGACTGCACATCTTAGGACATAAGTCCGCGAGAGATGAATCCTTACACTGGTTTCAAGAGCCTTGTTGAAAGGTGGGCTGGGAGGGAAAAAACTCTGTTTTGAATGCTGGAATTTGGAAAAACTGAACCATGGATGCTTGGTCTGGCAAAGGGCTGCTCTAGCACTGGTGTTACTCTTGGAGCAAAATCTCTCACCTTATCACGAGCATGAAAACTTGGGTTCCAAAATTGCTGAATCATGATCTATGATAAACTATTGCTGCTGTATTTATCATCATCTACATCCATCCTAAGGAGAATTCCTGGGCTGTGAGATGACCGGGCTCTAGGACAGAAATGAGAAGAATGGTGGTACTTCATTTTGTGTCACTGTACACCCATAAAAATATCTCCCTCAGTCCATCTTAAGGAGCCTGGTGTTGCTATGATGTTATTTGTTTCAGCCATTTTGCAACATAAATTTTGCCCATTCTGATATATCTGGTGTCTTTGTATATATTAAACAATAATGACAGTTTCAAATGTACACCAAAAAAGGAAAAAATAAATTCTAAAGCCCTGGGTAATCCACAAAGTCACAATTAACTCCTTAACTTAGAAGCAATTGCAGCATTTTGTAAGTCTAACCCATAAGCACCTAATAATCATAATGCCTTGCACTGACATCATATTTTTAAAATCTTTGAAACTGTGGTAGGCCACAGTCATGTATGTTGCATTCACATGGTTGAGTAAGTCTAAGCCATCAAACATGGAAATAGTAGGGTTACATAACAATGGAACAGCAAGAGATCATGAACCAACATGGTAAATGGGGGCAATTCGGCCATATGTAACCCATTCCAATCATGCTTCCACCAGCCTTAAATGATTTAAAACACTGTGAGTTCTGGAATCTTCTGACTTGGTGGATAATTTATTGGGCTGCTAAGACTACCAGACTTCTGATATACATTCAGGGTCAGTAAGACTTCTTACCCTGCCTGCTTCTGGCCCACCACAATGACTTGGCTAGTACATAACCTTATTTGATTTTTCTAAATGCTATAAGAGGCAGGCAGGGAAGGTCATATTATCCCCAATTTATAGAAAAGGAATGTAAGGCTTAGGAGGTTATATTTATTTATCCAAGGAAATATGTGAGATAAACTCAAATCCTGGTCTTTTGAGACTTGCTCCTCTTTCCTACTATGGGAAGAAGAGTGAGCAGAGCTGCTTACATTAGAATGGGTGGGTACTGTAGACCTAGCCAAATTGTGAATTAACAGAATAATTAATTCAGATCATTTTGGCTTTTTTTTCCCCAGAAAAAACAATGTCTTTCTTTCATTTTATCTCCTAACTTATAAATTTTCACCAGTTGCATTGCCTACTGTCCATAGTCAGCCACATATTATCATAATGTACTAAATATAACTCAAGATAAAATAGTATGAGAAGGAGTTTGGAAGGTAATTTTTATGGAGAGAATTGTTTTACAGAGCACAAAGATATGGGGAATGAAAATGAAAACAGACATTGGTCCAAATAAGCTAAAGATACAACCTGTACTCTTAAGAAAATTAGCATCTAAGAAAGAAAAGTACCCAGTATTTATGAAGCATTGTCTACATTCACCTAATGTCATATATTTAGGCAGTCAGCCATATGACCGTTCTCTTGGGAATATTATCAGTTTAGGGTTGCTTAATAGTTACAGATGATGAATTTTACTTTATAATCATTTTGTCTTTGATAAGTGGCAAGGCCTAATGCAAGATGTATCAGGCAAAAGGAGAGTAGGGAATAAACATTTTAGTTCTAGCAATATATTCTAGTCAGCAATGCTTACTTAGTGAGACCTATTATGTGACTGGCTTAGGGAGACTTCTGTGGTTGGATGAAAGTGGTCACATGCTGTGAAGAATAAGGAGCAGGAAGCACCAGAGAAGAGTCACTGGGAACTGAAGAAGAGGGTAAGCCAGAGCAGAAGGGTGAATACCATTTTGGTTTAATGTCTGTCTGACACTGGACCAATATGAGAATAAACAACTATTTATGTAGGTCCTTACAGATAATTAGACTTTATTAGAAGGTGAAAGTCAAATGAGAGCTCTTAGCCTTGATGACTGAGAGAGACAAGGGGCCTAAACTGACCTGAATCCTTCACCAGTCATTAATCCACTTAACCTCGTTCATTCTATAGAGGACCACTAATTTCAGAGCACTTTCTGCTTGACCTCGGCCTCTTTCCCCTTTAGCACTACTTTGCATGTATTTTCTTTTTTAGTGCCTCTCTTTCTCTCTCTTGCTCACCAGTTCTTGGGGAGTGGTTTCACCTTTTCAAGACTATCCAGACCACCATGACAAAGAGGACTTGCTTCTAGAACCCCCTGGATCTATTTATTTAACAACCCAATGATATTCTGCTAATTCAAGCACCCAGAGAAAAAATTTTTGACATAGCCCTTCTTTCTAATCTTACTTTAAGGCTTTGTTAAAATGTTACATTTTCAACAAGGCTGTCCATGACCCTAGTAGCATCATTTAGTACAGCTTCATCTGAGAATAACTGGTACAGAATTCTATCAATTATTGTACTGTGTTTTGTCAATTTTAATATACCTGTTTTCACAACTAAAGGGAAACAGGCAGGGGACAAATCTCCCCCACTGATATAACCTTAGTGCCTGTGTCTGCCACTGAAGAGATGGTAGAAAAAAACAACTTAAGCTTCTTTTGTTAAGGTAATGAAAAGCAGAGGCTTGAGAAGAGTTACTCTTCTCTAGGCAAAGTGTTTGGCCTGTGTTATTTGTTAGAACATAAATGCATTGGCATTTATGCTTATGGAATAACGTAGACATCTATAATTGTAAATTCATGCTGGTTTTAATGAAATCAAAACTCAAAGTGTGAAACCATCCAAATAAATATAATTTTCCCTAAACTACTTTGATATGAAAAAGACTCTTTGGCATAGCTCCAATTAACTATCTTAGTCACCCACACAGAAGCAAAAGACTCTCTCCATCTGATTATAAGTTTCTGCAAATAGCAAAACGCTCAAAGCATTCCTGGTTGTTCTCTCTGTATGTGCATTTGCACAACCCAGAGCAAACAGAATGGACTGATTCTCTCATCAGCATAGACAGATCTGATATATGCCTCCCTTTTCAAGCTTTGTAAGTCTCATAGAATATGGTTTTACTATAAGCAAGAAATCATATAAAATACATTCATAAAAAGTGATGCTTTTATCCTTAAGCTAATACCTTATGGCCAAGGCTCATATTCATAGTTTAATTATAATTGGTTAAACTTTAAAAATAACCCTATTGGTGTGTTCCAGTCTGCAGTTCTTATGTATATTTTTTAAGGGTCTTTGTTTCAGAAAATGTCAAGCTTTTGTTTTATATTCTTCCACCCTTTGCCTACTACTGGTATCCCTGCTTCTGTTAATTGTTCCAAACACCTGCTACAAACTCAGCCCTTGAACAAACAAAAACTACAGGGAACTTGACAGCACAACAAATGTATACAGATACAGGAGTTTTATAGAACCTGCCCACTCACTAAATGTGTAAACACTCGGACTGAAAAACGAGATTGTCTGCAGATGTATCTCCTGGCAAATGGGAAAGAAGCTACCCACTGAGGCCAGTTTATGGAAGCGGTGAAGGCCCGGTAAACATGTCTGCCTACCCCTTGACATGTTGTTCCAGATGGTTGCATAGACACAAGACAGACCCAGTGAACTGGCTCATTTTCTATTATGAAGCAAAAGGAAGTAGCTCTCCACCATAGGCCAAGCCAGGACATTTCACCGTCCATGTGTAACAGAACAGACAAGTAGCTTTGAAGGTGCCCACCTCTCAGTATCTGAATGAAGGAACTTTTCCAGCACTGGGCATATATCAAATGTCTCACAGCAAGATTAGAGCTTCACTAAAAGTAAGAGCATGGTCTTTGCCCAGGAGGTGATAAATTTCCTGAGCTAGCAACAGTGAAGACTTGGGAAGTGAATAAAGAAATGTCTCTAAGCATCTCTTAGGCATGTCATAAAAGGGCACATTCAGTATAACTCATATGAAAAAGTAATGTCTGGTGGTGTCCAGGAAAGAGAGGCAGAGAATGGTGGTGTTTTTAGTAACAATTCAGGGAGGAAGATGCCAGCCATGTTTTCATTGCTGAATATAGGCAAAGGGATGTGTCTACGCTACCACACTCCCCTCCCAAAATGTTGATGGAGATGAGGTGAAGTGGGAGAGTCTGTAATTCCTTCCAGCCAAAGGACCTAATCTTGAAAACAAACAACACTGAAGCAAAAGTGATACAGGCCGGACAATCACTTCTTACTTAGATTTTTTTTTTAATATGACAAACAGAATTCTTAACATCTGTATTTTTCTTTACTTTCATTTTTGTTGATGCTAAAATGTGAGCACTAAAACAAGTGCCCTTCTGAGTGCTTGTTTGTGTGGAGGTAGAAAGCAAGAAAAAGAAGCTTGAAAAAAAGAATAGAGGTTCAAAGAAGAAATGGTGTTTCAGAAGGAAAATTAAAAAGAACCATTAAGTGAAACTGAAGGACTTCTTTAGTTTTTAGGGACTTAAATGTCCAGCAAGACCTTGCACCAAGGGAGACAGGTTGGTAAAATGGGCAGAAGCTGAGTGTGACTGGAAGAATGCCCGTATGAATACACAGAGGCACTTCTTTGTGTGGTATTGTTTCCGTGGGTAAATGCCAAGACTGGCCCTGGGCTAACTGAAACAAGCAGCTGCAAGGGTCACATCAGTATAAGGAGCAAGTATTAACAGGTGCAAGGGGGCCATAGGCTTTCCTTAGTCAATATTGAAGTAAACAGGTAATGCTGTTCATTTGTCTTCTTCAAATGTAAAACTTCAGGCTCAAACTGAAAGCTGCCCTTGGCATCTCCGATGTGTCTGTCAGTGAGCCTAGGGTGCCTCTAGCTTCCTAGATTCAAAACCAGGCAGTTACTCATGTCCAGGAGGCAACAGAAGTTCGGGGGCTGTAGAGGCTCAGGATGGATTGCAGAATCACAGGAACTTCTAGCAGGTGTCAAGTGGCTTCCCTGATACAGCTTGCATCTTAAAGTTGTTTTTCTTCAAGAAGTCTCTTGTGGAGGGAGAAAAACCTCTCTCCCAATTCTAATTCCATTCAGGACCACTCTAATCGTGTTCTTGTTTGCTTGCTTGGGGCATAAAAAGCACCAAGGCCACCCCTGCCAAGTGTTTCATTCCCTCTGCATCCCTGGTAGCCTCTGTCAAAGAAATTGAGCTAAAATGGTTGCTGGGAGTTTAAAAATTAACATTCTCACCACAAAAACGTATGATTGGACCAAGGAGAGAATCTGTGAGTGGGATTTAATGATCCTTCAAAGCTGTAGGGTTTCATTTTAAACCAGAAATATTTTTCATTTATGTTTATTAATATGTGATATTTTTCAACAGAAAAGAAAGGGAACTGTGAGCTATAAAACAGAAGCATAAACAGTTGGTTTTATCATCAGGGACAATAGCTGTTTTAACTACACTGAGTTGGAGTGTTCAGGGGTCCACAAAGGTTCACCTCCATCAAGGTTCTTATTCCAAACAACTTGGAATCCTGCCATTTCCGGAGGGTGGATTAGATAAATGCTTTTTTTTTTTCACCTCTTCATAGCATACCACCTGAGCTTTTTTGACAAGTCTGCTGTTCCACATAATACATTGCTCATTTTATTTTGCATTCTGTATACAAAACAGTGCTGAGAGAACTAAAACATGTCTGTTTTGTCTTAATATTCAGAGTCACTTCTTTACCAAATGTATAAAATTTTGGCTCACCTAGAACCTGCCACAAATCCCACGAGAGATTATTAATAACACTAATAAGAAAGATCTTCTTGTCGAATCTCAGGTGAAGCTTAAAGTGTGTTACCATAGCTTGGGACCTTTAGCCTCCACAGAGTCTTTTTCTTTTTTCTGCCACTTAAGAACAAACCTGGTGAGTTGAGTGGATTATATTTTATTAACTTGTACTTAAGGAAACAAGTCTGATTTTCTGGTTTTGCTTCATTTTGCTTTGTTTTAATGTAGAAAGAGTTGGCATGTAAAAGACAGAGGGCTCTTTGTCCGTCTTTAATATTAATATATATGCCAATTATATTGCATATACTATATATGCAATATGTGGAGGCTTTTTCTCTGGCTCTTTAAAAAGCCATCCCTAGTACTCTAATATTCACTTGTCGGAGGAAAAGTTAAAGGAGAGGGTGTGCACAGTACATAGTAACCTCTGGGTATGGAGGGGACTGTATATCCCTGATGTGTGGAATCAGTGTGACCTATAGCCAGTTGTTTACACAAATCAGCTAGGAGTCTCACCACCATTTGTCTCGATGGGCCCCTTGGAATCAGGAACATATGCTTTTCAGAAGCTATACTGGAACCTGAGCCTTGCTTTATTCTAGGTAAATTTTTACCTAAATCATGTTCTATCTCATCAGCTTCTTTGGAACATTGTTGAGTACTTTATCCATGAATTATTGATCTGGAGATTCCAGGATTATATGAACATTCCAGAATAGTAGATCTCACTGTCCAATTAATTGATTAATTCATCAAACCTTTATCAGGCACTCTAAAAGTGCTCAAAGCCTAGTAACAGATGCAAAACATACTTGCAACCAACTATGAAAGAACACTGAAAAAGGTATGTGTAGCGAGAAGTTTCCCACAAGCGATTATTCTTCAGAGCAGGCAATTGGCAGGTAAGTGTTTGCCAGCAGAGGAGAAAAGTTGGAACATCCGGGGAAGAGAAATCAACATGGGCAGAAACAGAAGGCATTACAGAACACACCTATTTAGGGAACAGTGAAAAGCTCATTGTGGCTGGCCCACAGTTCGTGTGGTAGGCAAGATATGTGTCTGGAAAGGTAGAAGAAGACACGCTTGTTGTTTCGGGATTTGGAAAACTATTGAGTTTTAACTTCTACCTAAAAGCAGTGGAGTGTCCGCTCAAAGTGAGCCAATCTTTTACTTGCCACTCTATGTAATGAAGAAGCATTGATAAAATAAGTCAAGAGAATAAGTATAAATGATAAATACAATCTGAGGTAATAAGTAGGGTAATCTAGGTGAAAATAATATGAAATGTACACATTGTATATGCATATGTGAGATAAAGGTGATATTTGTTAGAGAATGTTCTTTCCTCCCAGAATTCTCTAGCAATGTTTTTCTATAAAGGGCATTTCTTTCCCACAATAGAGCCACTGATTCAAACAAAACATCTGCAATCAACACTGGCTGGATTCCCACCACTAGGTGCATTTCTAATGTGCATTTCATTTATCTTTTTATTATGTATTCTAGGGGGCTGCATATAGTACAGGAATGCATATGAAACACAAGGCTAAATGTTCCCTCATGTCTTGTGTGTAACAGAGATAGGGATGGCTTTTTAAAGAGCCAAGAAAAAACTTCCACATATCAAAGACTATATAAGCTATGATTTTTAATCCAAGAAATAGAATTACAGAGGAATGAAAAGAGTTTTACATTTTAATTTTTCTAAACAAAGACCTTTTTCTTTGGTTTGAGAGAGAGTGCTAGACTTAGTGGGAAATGATAGCCATTCTCAACTTGAACTTTCTCTTTCATTTGGTCCTATAATAGCATACTAAGTGATCAACTGGGAAATTCATCTGTACCACCTACTTTTGTTTATTCTCATAGGCCTTTTAAGCCAGGCTGGCATATCTCTGAACCCTACCAGAGCAGGTCCTAATGGTAAGCCCAAATTGTTTGTAGGAAAGACTGCTCTTGGGTAATCACCATGTGTCTGCACCCCTCCACCTCATTTCCCTGCATGTGTTCTTCCTATTCATAGCCTTTGACCTTGAACTTAGTGCCTGCCTCTGGTCTCCTTCAGGGCTGATTCCCTTAAGGGTTCCCTTTCTGGTTCTGGTGTTTCTGACATATTTAAAATTCTGCTTTCACCTTTTGTTTTGGTCTCCCCATTGCCTTAACTCTTCTTTTTACTTAGCCCACTCCCAGTTTTTACCACTAGGCAGCATTCAGATGCCTCCAAGTGAACTCAAAACTGAAAATTACCCCTAAAACATGGTCGTCAATTGACAAGTGGCTTCCACAAGAGTTAGCTGTGGGCTCGGTGTTTAATATATGCAGCTGGCTGACAAAAGAGAAAGCCTACAAAACACGCCTGGGAAAGGTAGGGATAGTTAGCAATTTGGGGGAAACATAAGCATTCTGAAGAATTAACTATAAACAGAAGACATACTCACCATTGTGCTGGATCAACTTTCAACATTGTTAGATATGGACACACATGTTCGCTTGGGACAAAGAGAAAAGCAGACTACACACACATGGGAATTCCCCAGCAACATGTAGGAAAATACCTCTGGTCTATGTGGAACTATGCAAACTGGCAATAAATTGGTAAAGCTGCATTCTCATTAGAAAAAACAAGCATGACACTGATATCAGACATGAAGCAGTATAAGATATGGTGCTCATTATCTATGGCTCCTGAAACATTTCACAGCAGGCAAACGGCAGTGCCCCTTCTCAGTTCCACAACCAAAAATATAGGTGAAAGCATCAAAGATGTTCAGAGGAAAGCCACCAAGATTATCCAAGGTTTGGAAAATAAGACCTTTGAGGAAAGGTCAAATGATTGGGGATTATTCTGGATATGAGGAATGATTTCAGATGATCTATGAGCATTTAAAGTTTCTTATTCAGAGAACAGTTTATAAGCATTTTTATCTAGCACTGCTAAAGGTAGAAGAGAAGGGGAAAGGCTGAAAGTGAAACAAAAAAGATTAGGCTTGAAAGGAGAAATGCTGGCTGAAGGGGGTTGGCAACCTTTGGAAAGGGTTCTTCAGTGTCCTGCTAAAGCCTGGGTAGGATCTCAGAAACCTGGCCTGTATGTGTGCTTTTATTGAAAAGCCAGGGTTACACTAATCATTCCTCTTTTTGGAATAGAGTCTATATAATGAACCATTTTCTTGTTTAGGGACACTTTATTGAGGGAGTTTTAAAAAAGCATTTTATCCATTTAGTTTTCTACTCTGACTTGAAGCAAGACTGTAAGTCATCTGTAACACTGACGACATCACCATCTGTCATGGTGCTTCATGCAGTTCACTGTGTGTGAAAGAATTTCGTGTATAAATGAAATCTGAAGTTTCAGAATCATCAATTCCATCTAGTTGTATGTAGCCCTGACAGTCGTTTTGAAGGACAAGTGGGAGAAATGGTTTTGAGAGAAGTTAAGCCATTAAAGAATAGTCCTTGGGATCATGTAGGACTCATAGAAATGGGTAAGTTTGGTTAGGATTCTGTTTTGGTATTAAGTAGGAAACTAACCCTGAAATGACATCTTAATTCAAACAGATATGGTGGGTTAGGGAAACTCATAATCTGCCACTCTAATTCCTTTACTCCATTAATTATTTCATATCCCTCCAACTTCGGATTAAATTTAGTATTTGAAATGAGATTATTTTTACCCTTGAGAAGGTGAGATCCGCCGTAAGATTTCAAAGCGTTACCTAAATAATACTATTTAAAGAGTACATGGTTTCACCTTTATCACTCAGGTGTACAAACCTAGTTTCTCCAGGGGCCTCATTGTGAATTTTATTTTAAAGCATAAATACTTGTGTTTCCAAGTTGTAGTCCAACGGAATTCCAAAACAATGAGTCTAAAACTCAAACTCATCTTTCTCAACCAACTCTCACTGTCTCCTGTACGGTCTCCTAAGGGTCTTTGACATGCCCCTTCTCCCCACGTCTGCTCTACCATTTCTCCATCCTCATTTTTTTCAACTGCATCAGCTGGTCTCTAAACCTATAATTCAAGCCGTCTCCATGTCAGTTTTGATAAGGCCACCAGATCTGATCATTCCTTCCCCTACCTTGCAGTCCTAGAGGCTCCTCACCTCGATCACAGTGGTATCCTATCCCACCCCTGAGGAGGCATCAAGATTACTGTGCAATTTTCACATGTATAAATTTTAGGGCATGACAACATACACGCTGAGCTGGAATATCTGATGCACACACAAAAGTATACACATGTGTATACACACTCACACATACACACACATCTATATTTTTAAAGCTCTACAGATTTGGGGACCACTATTCCACCCTGGTCTATAGGAACAAGGCCTTTCATCATTGGATTTTAATCTATAAATCCTCTGCATGCTACTTGCAATTCTTTTAACCTACCGGGATATCTTGTACTTTGAAGTCTTAGTGCATGCCTGAAATAACTCCTTCCTTTCCCTACTGGAAGTACTCCTACTTACTTCTCAAGACTCAGCTGCTTTTTCTCAGAATTTATGGCTCATACCCTCAAAATTAGATGTTCCTTCCTCTCTGCTCCCAGAATATCCAGTCCACACTGTAATCACATTGCTCTGGAGCTGTTTTTTGCTAGCTTCCCCAATAGACTGGAGATACTGTGTGCAGTTGTGTGGATAGTCTGTAGATAATAGAAAAACTTGAGGGCAAAAAATACATCTTGTATATCTTAGAGCCTTTGCATCCCTTTCCTCTTTCCTCTCATGCTCCTGGATGTTGCACAGTGACTGGTGTAGAGAAAATATGGAATAAGTATTACTGAAATCATGAGGAGGAAGGAAAAAAGATGGAAGAAAACACTCTTGGGGTGAAGCCTGGGGAGACAATGAATCGTTAAATTAACTTTTCTGCTGACAGAGGAATCTATAGCACTGTGAATCTAGATAGAGCTGAGCATAAGATCAAGTTGGAAGATAGTTATAAAATGCAAAGCTTTTATTTGGGGGACACAGGGTGAAATCAGACTTTGGATTCCCAACCAAATAAAATGAAATTAGTGGGTTTAAGAAATTTTTGTGTGCATACTTAAATATACACATATACTTTAATTGGGAAAACAAAATAAAATGGGTGACTATTTATTTCTTCAAGTAAGATAATAAAAAAATGAAACCTATAATCTGTCATCACCATATTTTCATTAAAAAAAGGCTATTTGTATATCCAAAAATAAGTAGGGAAAGTAAATCTCAGAATACAGAATTGAATTTGAGTAAATATAGTGTAAAATATATGTAAATATTGTCTTTGTTTTTCCTTTTTTCTGAAGACAAGAGGAAAACTTCATGGATCAGGAATGATCTTCAGACAGGATTTTGGGATTGGCAGACTTTCAAAACTCCCTTTCTATCCAAAGCCAGGATCTGACATTATCCCCTCAAGGTGGAATAACCTTGAATGGCCTGACATTTGCACAATGACTTTCTTTTTGATCTGTCTGTCGTTCCAAGTAATTACTTGAAAATACCTTTGCTATTTCCCTGCATCCTTCTGCCTATATTATTTTATGACAGTCTAATAAGAACTTAGCCTTCCCTGATGACCATGTGTAAGATTAGATAAATTATAATATTTTAATGGAAATGCTAACTTTACGTCAAAAAGTCAGGGTAGAGTTTTTGGTTTATGTAAGATCGGACAGAAAAAAAGACAGAAACATTAGACACTTTACCTTCTTGCCTCTGAATTGGAGGGAGAAGAAATGAAACCATAATATTGAGTCTTACCAATTCAGTGCAATAAGACAGAAATCATATGACGTACCTATACAATTTCCTGTCTCTGCTAGCAAGTACATCAGTTAAGAGTTGCCTTTGACTGCACGGAATAGAAACCCAACCACAGTGACAAGATATGCAGGGGTGAGCTGGACAGTTGAAGTTCAAGTCTATTCAGTTCTGCTCTGCCACAATGGCTCTGCAATTTTATCAGTGCCCAGACCTTTTAGATTTGCAGTTTCATCCTCTTGATCATCTGCTGTAGATGGTTGGCCCACTTCTAGCTCCCATATGAGTTCCAGGCAGGGGAGAAGAAAACAGTAAGGCAGAAGGAAGAATGTATATATCAGGAAAGCCAAACTTTGCCCAGAAATGTTCCATTAACTCATTTTTATATACCATTGTCCAGGGCTGTGTCAAATAGCCTTTCTGGATGCAAAAGAAGATGTGAAATGAACATTTTTGTTTTGGCACGTCACTGCACCATACACTTTCCATTAAGAATAAAAGGAAAGAAGGATATGTAGTAGAAAACTAGCAAGATCTGCCACCGCAACCAATAGTACTATGTTTCATTTTTCTTTAAAAGCCCCCCAAATTTTTGATACAGGAATATAACTGCACTTTCACATAAAATATAGTGTTCCTTACATCCATAGAGTCATCAGAGGGGATACATTTCTTCTTACCTCTACTCTGGGTCTGTTTGCCACATTAATAGTAATAATTTAAGGCAAAAATCCCCAATCTTGACCCTTGTCCATTGTTGCCTTCACATTGAGTCTATGGTCACATTTGGTCAAATTTGGCTCTTTTCCACTGCTTTTTCCCACTTATTCTCCAATTGCTCGAATGCTGTGTAGAAGCTTGACTCTTCCCTTGGTTTTTACAAAGTCCTCTTAACTAAACCAACAACATACTTCCCTAGTCCACCCTGTACATTTTTTTCTATTTGGATTAATCTTCCCAAACACTGGCATTCATTATGCATATATCTTTTTGAAATCTTTGATGGCTTTCTATTGCTGATCAGCTAGGTGAGTCACCATGAAACCCAGCTTCCTGGTGAAATTAAATTATAGGTGGTCCCTGTAAAAACACCAGTGTTTTCTGCATCGTCCAATGAATGGTTCTTCAAGATTGAATTGAAATATCTGTTGTGAAGCCTTTTCCAATGTGCCCAGACAGGATAAATTACCTCTAGTGGTACAAAAAAGTTAAGGGTTAATTAGGACTAAGAACATTGTGTTTAAGATGAATAATAATCATGTTTACCTAAAAAGTAATCAAGGTCTGCAACCTGATGATCAGAGTAGCACAAACATGGTCTTGTCCAGTATCCTTAGTGAACGGTGGTGTAAACTCATCCAGGTGTGGGTTAATTCATGGTCTCTCATACTCTCCATCTAAGTGATTTCTGTTATTATTGCTTTTACACTGAGGTTATTTGGCCTCTATAATTGTCAGGTTGAATATTGTTTTCTGGAACAGTTCAACTTTTGCTCACCTTATGCTGCAGTCAGTATTTTCTCGCAAGGCCTTTATTTTTTGGCTTTCTGGTTTTCTAAGGTAGTATCTTTCAAAACATACTTTTCTGATTGACACCTGCAGTAAAAACCGCACACACACACATGCACCCTATACACACACACACAAACATACAGATACTTGAAATTTAACTTACTACTAAACCCCTTGCAACGACTTTGAGTCTGTGAAAGCCGTAAGTCTACAACTGTACTCAAAAGGGGAAGAAGCTGAAGTATGAGTTATAATGCAAAGGAGCTAAATATAATGGCATATGGGGTCTGTTTCTTCTACTGAATGTATACATATTTATACACTGTCAATTTGTATTTGTCTCTTTTTTTAAGTAGATAAGACTAAATGTAGAGAATTTTAAGTCCAGCCATTCCAAGAACACAAAGTATTAATCAACCAGGTGGTAGTGGATTATCATCGGTTTAAGAATAGGATTCAATAATTGGTGCAAAAAAGAGAATTAACCAACTGTCCTAATAGGAAATTTGATTGCATAGACTCAATTCCTTGTTTCTTGGGAAATAAAAATTCTGAAATAATTCTAGATCTCATTCATAATGAGATATAAAATGGCATAAATAAGCTTCCAATAATCCTCACACATCAATTTGGGGAAAAGCACTGAGTTATATTGAGTTATCACCTATGAGAAAGACTTGGTCTTAAAAAAGATCCATTTGATGTAATAAGAAAAACATCATTATTAAATTGTTGGCCAACTTGATGAGCACTGGCTCAAATTTGAATCACTTATGATTAGGGAGCTAATTCTCATGCCCAAAGTTCATATAGTCAGCAACACAGATCCTGTAATCTCAGCTACTTGAGACAATATTCTCTAATTTAAAAAATAATTACTTACTACAAATATAGCCTTAGAAAGATATGAAACAGGGGACTTCTGGGAAGATGGCGACGTGAGCAGGGCGGCAGAAATCTCCTCCCAACACTATATTTATCTACGAAAATACAGCAAATACATCTACTCCTAAAAGAGAGACCAGAATACACAGGAAAGCGCACAGCGTGCAACTACACCCGAGAGGACTCGGCACCCCAAGAGGCGGGTAAGATACGGAGCTGTGACCTGGCGGGACCCACACTCACCCACCCCAGCGCACCGGTGGGAGGAGAGGATTCAGAGCCGGGAGGGAGTGGAAGTACACCCCGCGAAGTAGTCAGCCCCGGTGACCTGCGCGGGAACTGCTGACCCACATTGTGCAGTGCAGCGGAGATTGGAGAGACAGAGGGGCAGGATCTGAGAGGGGAACGCGCCAGGGTGCCTGCAGCTGGCTCCCGGGAAGGAAAAAAAAGAAAAGCGCGTGCTTTCTTCAGCGGTCTTAAAGAGACAGGAGCCCAGCGGAGGAGCCGGATCGCCCCAGCACACTCAGCCCAGCAGGCTGGGAGTCCTGGGGAGTTTCAGACGCCTTAGCTGGCGCCTGAGGAAGCGTAGCCATACTTACACTTCTCACTGAGATCAACAGCCTCCTATTCGTTCCCACCCCTGCCAGAGCAATAAAGGGCCCTGCGGAGCGGCACAGTCACAGCTGTGGAATAGTGGGCCAATAGCGCCACCTAGAGCATTCCCACAGAATCTACGTCCGGTGGGCATTTTTTTTGTTTTTTTTGTTTTGTTTTGTTTTTGTTTTTGTTTTCTTTTTTTCTTTCTTTTTTTTTTCTTTTTTAAGTCTTAAAGAGCCCAGCTGACATACGTGGCAACTATCAGTGACCAATTATATAGCCATGAAAAGACAGAGGAATACGGTTCAGACCAAAATCAACCAGACAACCCCAGAGAGGGAGTCTGAAGGGATGGAAATGCACAGCCTCCCTGAAAAAGAATTCAGAATAAAAGTCATAACCATGCTGAAGGACCTACAGAGAAATGTGCAAGAGCTGAGGGAGGAAGTGAGGGAACTGAGGAAAGACAATACAGAAATCAGACAAGCGATTGATGGGCTTAACAGCAGAATGGATGAGATGCGAGAGACTGTTAATGGAATAGAAAACAGAGAACAGGAGTACAGAGCAGCTGAGGCAGAGAGAGATAAAAGGATTTCTAGGAATGAAAGAATATTAAGAGAACTGTGTGACCAATCCAAACGGAACAATATTCGCATTATAGGAGTACCAGAGGAAGAAGAGAGAAAAAAAGGGATAGAAAGTGTCTTTGAAGAAATAATTGCTGAAAACTTTCCCTCACTGGGGAAGGAAATAGTCTCGCAGTCCACCAAAGCCCACAGATCTCCCAACACAAGGGACCCAAGGAAGACAACACCAAGACACATAATAATTAAGATGGCAAATATCAAAGATAAAGACAGAGTATTAAAGGCAGCTAGAGAGAGAAAAAAGATCACCTACAAAGGAAAACCCATCAGACTATCATCAGACTTCCCAACAGAAACCTTACAGGCCAGAGGAGTATGGCATGATATATTTAAAGTAATGAAACAGAAGGGCCTTGAACCAAGAATATAGTACCAGCACGATTATCATTAAAATATTACAGAGGGATTAAACAATTTCCAGACAAACGAAAGTTGAGAGAGTTTGCCTCTCAGAAACCACCAGTACAGGATATCTTAAAGGGACTGCTCTAGAGGGAAGCACCCCTAAGGCTAAAAAGATGTCATCAGAGAAAATAAAATCATAGCAAAGAAAGCAGACCATCCAAATACTAACTAAAGGCAAAGAATAAAACACCTACTATATAAAAAATGGAGGAGGAAGAATAAGAAGGGAGAGAAATAAAGAAACACCAGATGGTGTTTACAATAACTTAACAAGAAAGTTAAGTTAGTTTGATAGATAGTAAAGAAGCAACCCTTGAACCTTTGGTAACCACGAATCTAAAACCAGCAATGGTAATAAGTACATATCTATCAATAATCACCCTAAATGTAAATGGACTGAATGCACCAATCAAAAGACACAGAGTAACAGAATGGATAAAAAAGCAAGACCCATCTATATGCTGCTTACAAGAGACTCACCTCAAACCCAAAGATATACACAGACTAAAAGTGAAGGGATGGAAAAAGATATTTCATGCAAACAACAAGGAGAAAGAAGCAGGTGTTGCAGTATTTGTATCAGACAAAATAGACTTCAAAATGAAGAAAGTAGCAAGAGATAAAGAAGGACATTACATAATGATAAAGGGGTCAGCCCAACGAGAAGATATAACCATTATAAATATATATGCACCCAACACAGGAGCACCAGCCTATGTGAAACAATACTAACAGAATTAAAGGAGGAAATAGACAGCAATGCATTCATTTTAGGAGACTTCAACACACCACTCCCTCCAAAGGACAGATAAACCAGACAGAAAATAAGTAAAGACACAGAGGCACTGAACAACACACTAGATCAGATGGACCTAACAGACATCTACAGAACTCTACACCCAAAAGCAACAGGATACACATTCTTCTCAAGTGCACATGGAACATTTTCCAGAATAGACCACATACTAGGCCACAAAAAGAACCTCAGTAATTTCAAAAATATTGAAATCCTACCAACCAACTTCTCAGATCACCAAGGTATAAAACCAGAAATAAATTTTAGAAAGAAATCAAAAAGGCTCACAAATACGTGGAGACTTAAGAACACTCTCCTAATTAATCAATGGGTTAGCGACCAAATCAAAACAGAAATCAAAGAATATATGGAGACTAATGACAACAACAACACAAAGCCACAACTTCTGTGGGACGCAGCAAAGGCAGTTCTAAAAGGAAAGTATATTGCAATCCAGGCCTATTTAAAGAAAGAAAAACATTCTCAAATGAATAGTCTAAAGACACAATTACTGAAATCGGAAAAAGAAGAACAAATGAGGCCCAAAGCCACCAGAAGGAGGGACATAATGAAGATTAGAGAAGAAATAAACAAAATTGAGAAAAATAAAACAATAGAAAAAATCAATGAAACCAAGAGCTGGTTCTTTGAAAAAATAAACAAAATAGATAAACCCCTAGCCAGACTCATTAAGAGAAAAAGAGAATCTACACACATAAACACAATCAGAAATGAGAAAGGAAAAATCACGACGGACCCTACAGAAATACAAAGAATTATAAGAGAATATTATAAGAATCTATATGCTAACAAGCTGGAAAACATAGAAGAAATGGAAAACTTCTTAGAAAAATACAACTTTCCAAGGCTGACCAAGCAAGAAACAGAAAAACTAAACAGACCAATCACCAGCAACGAAACTGAATCGGTAAACAAAAAACTACCCAAGAAGAAAACCCCTGGACCAGATGGATTAACCTCTGAATTCTACCAGACATACAGAGAAGAAATAACACCCATTCTCCTTAAAGTTTTCCAAAAAATAGAAGAGGAGGGAATACTTCCAAACTCATTCTATGAAGCCAGCATCACTCTAATACCAAAACCGGGCAAAGACCTCACCAAAAGAAAATTACAGACCAATATCCCTGATGAACGTAGATGCAAAAATACTCAACAAAATATTAGCAAACCGAATTCAAAAATACATCAAGAGGATCATACACCATGATCAAGTGGGATTCATCCCAGAGATGCAAGGATGGTACAACATTCGAAAATCCATCAACATCATCCACCACATCAACAAAAAGAAGAACAAAAACCACATGATCATCTCCATAGATGCTGAAAAAGCATTTGACAAAATTCAGCATCCATTCCTGATTAAAACTCTCAACAAAATGGGTATAGACGGCAATTACCTCAACATCATAAAGGCTATGTATGACAAACCCACAGCTAACACCATACTTAATGTCCAGACGCTTAAAGCTTTTCATCTAAGATCGGGAACAAGACGGATGCCCACTCTCTCCACTGTTATTCAACATCGTACTGGAGATCCTAGCCACAGCAATCAGACAAAACAAAGACATACAAGGCCTCCAGATTGGTAAAGAAGAAGTCAAATTGTCACTATTTGCAGATGACATGATACTGTACATAAAAAAACCCTAAAGATTCCATTCCAAAACTACTAGAACTAATATCTGAATTCAGCAAAGTTGCAGGATACAAAATTAACACATAGAAATCTTGCTTTCCTATACACTAACGATGAATTAACAGAAAGAGCAATCAGAAAAACAATTTCATTCACAATTGCATCAAAAAGAATAAAATACCTAGGAATAAACCTAACGCAGGAAGTGAAAGACCTGTACTCTGAAAACTACAAGACACTCCTAAGAGAAATTAAAGAGGACACTAACAAATGGAAACTCATCCCATGCGCTTGGCGAGGAAGAATAAATATTGTCAAAATGGCTATACTACCTAAAGCAATCTACAGATTCAATGCAATCCCTATCAAACTACCAACAGCTTTCTTCAATGAACTGGAACAAATAATTCTAAAATTCATATGGAACCACAAAAGACCCTGAATAGCCAAAGCAATCCTGAGAAGGAGGAATCAAACAGGGGGAATTACACTCCCTGACTTCAAGCTCTACTAGAAAACCACAGTAATCAGGACAATTTGGTATTGGCACAAAAACAGACCCACAGACCAGTGGAACAGAATAGAAAATCCAAACATTAACCCAAACATATACAGTCAATTAATATTTGATAAAGGAGCCTTGGATATACAATGGGGAGATGACAGCATCTTCAGCAGCTGGTGTTGGAAAAACTGGACAGCTACATGTAAGAGAATGAAACTCTACTACTGTCTAGCCCCATACACAAAGGTAAACTCAAGGTGGATCAAAGACCTGAATGTAAGTCATGAAACCATAAAACTATTAGAAAAAAACATAGGCAAAAATCTCTTGCACGTAAACATGAGCAACTTCTTCATGAACGTATCTCCCCGGGCAAGGGAAACAAAAGCAAAAATGAACAAGTGGGACTATATCAAGCTGCAAAGCTTCTGTACAGCAAAGAACACCATCAGTAGAACAAAAAGACATCCTACAGTATGGGAGAATATATTCATAAATAACGTATCTGATAAACGGTTGACATCCAAAATATATAAAGAACTCATGCACCTTAACAAACAAAAAGCAAATAATCCAATTAAGAAATGGGCAGAGGACATGAGTAGATACTTCTCTAAAGAAGAAATTCAGATGGCCAACAGGCACATGAAAAGATGCTCCACATCGCTAATCATCAGAGAAATGCAGATTAAAACCACAATGAGATATCACCTCACACCAGTGAGGATGGCCAACATCCAAAACACAAACAACAACAAATGTTGGCGAGGATGTGGAGAAAAGGGAACCCTCCTACACTGCTGGTGGGACTGCAAATTAGTTCAACCATTGTGGAAAGCAGTATGGAGGTTCCTCAAAAAACTCAAAATAGAAATACCATTTGACCCAGGAATTCCACTCCTAGGAATTTACCCTAAGAATGCAGCAGCCCAATTTGAAAAGGACAGATGCACCCCTATGTTTATTGCAGCACTATTTACAATAGCCAAGAAATGGAAGCAACCTATGTGTCCATCAGTAGATGAATGGATAAAGAAGAGGTGGTACATATACACAATGGAATATTATTCAGCCATAAGAAGAAAACAAATCCTACCATATGCAACAACATGGATGGAGCTAGAGGGTATTATGCTCAGTGAAATAAGCCAAGCCGAAAAAGACAAGTATCAAATGATTTCACTCATATGTGGAGTATAAGAACAAAGAAAAAATACTGAAGGAACAAAACAGCAGCAGACTCACAGAACCCAAGAACGGACTAATAGTTACCAAAGGGAAAGGGACTGGGGAAAATGGGTGGGAAGGGAGGGATAAGAGGGAAAAAGGGGCATTACGATTAGCAGATGTAATGTTGGGGGGGGCATGGGGAGGGCTGTACAACTCAGAGAAGACAAGTAGTGATTCTATAGCATCTCACTACGCTGATGGACAGTGACTGTAATGGGATTGGTGGGGGGGACCTGATGAAGGGGTAGTTTAATAACCATAATGTTGCACATGTAATTGTAGATTAATGATACCAAAATAAATTATATATAAAAAAAAAAGTCAGAAGTCTGGAGCAACTGGGTCTAGAATTTTTGAGTGTTTCACAAACAGGGAAGGGTATCTCAGCATAACCCGTGACTTCACTGTAAACAGCCCTAGCAAGCAGAGAACAACCCTGCCCAGCTTGAGAGCAGGGCAGGTGGTACAAGTCCACACCCCTAAGCTTTTTTTTTTCATGTTCTCTGAAAAATCCTCATTTGCCTATAAAAGCCCCTAGACAACCAGGGCTCTCTTGTCCCCTCCTGGTGTGAGCCAGGAGCTCTTTCCTCTCATTTAATTTATAAATAAAAGCCTGAACCTTGGAAAAAAAAAAAAGAAAGATATGAAACAAGAGATAAAAAAATTAATTTAAATGAATAATTATTGTTACAGCTCTTTTTTTTTTAAAGTACGTTTTGAGTCATTGGAAGAATTTCTAGTTTTATAGTACTTGAAGCTTATTATATGGCATTTTATTTAAATTTTTAGGAGAATTTGACTAAGATTCTAATCTGTTTAAATGGATCTGACTTATGAAATTTCCAGGTTTTGGTTTATTAGCTGTCTTAATGGTGTACGAATGTTTAGCAAAATTGCATTGCTATAGTTGTATATTAAATAAATTGAGCATTAAGCAAAGAACAAATAGCAGTGAACATTATATTATTATATTTCTCTCATCAAAATCTCTCAGGCAGAAAAAAATTAAGAAATGCCTAGTATGATGCTACACAAACGATAGGTGCTCAATGATTTTAAAAAAAATAAAATTACCTGGTTTTTTTTTTCCAGGTAAGTTTTCATCCCATCTCCCATATTTTACTTCTCTCCCATATTTTCTTCTCATGTACCAATTACTGCCTCAGAGGTGGTTTCTGTGTCGTCTAGCCCCTGCTACTATTCACACTAAATTGAAGATACTCTAAGAATAGAGGAGGTTAACTTCCAGACAGCCTCGCAGCTGCACCCGTCTTGGGCTTGAAGGGAAGCTTACTGTAATTAGCCTAAGCTATCACACACCTACAGCTTCCTGCAGCTCCCACTGTGCCATCTAGGTGGAGGAGCCACACACTGGTTTTGAAACCCAGTCTGACCACATGTTCCTCCATGATGATCACAGCTCTAAGGTCTTCAGTTTAAGTCCTAATTATATCCTGAAAATACAGGAACACCTTTGTATGTTGGAAGTTCCCATCAGAACCACTCAATCTGAAATGACTTGAAGTCAAAAGGCCCCCCAATATATGGAAGTGATGGCAGCGAGCAATTGAAGTGGAAGAATGTCTCGGGGATTTTCCTGTGGTAACATGAGGAAGTAGTCATATTTTGCTTTGGTCTGTGTTAAAGGTAACTGCTTTTGCCCACTATTGCTTCTGCCTGGTTTGCCATTGTGATTCTGAGACTAAAGACTTCCTAGCTATTTGGCAGCTGACCTGGACCCAGCATTACATAGCTTGTGTATTTTTAGCCCAGTGAACCCACAGCTTGACACAGATTGCTATTCTGATTTTGTTTTATGTTACGGAAGTAGTTATAAAATATCAAAGACAGACTGATTTTATATATCTTGGCTTCTGAGACTGCTCTAGTCTCACCTCACCATTGCATGTTTATTCTGATGCAGAAAATTGCAGCTTTTCTGCTTGAATCACTCTCAAGTATATGCTGACTACCTATTGTTCCTGACACCGCTGTCCTAGGGATCCCCTATTCTTGGTATTCCTGGCTTTGCAGGCTAATATAAATTCCTTGATGGTGTGGTTGAAAGAGTGAGGTCCCCAGGTAGAAGCATCTAGAAAAATATGATCACTCTCTCAATTTCCATTTTTACAGATGACATGAACTCTGGAGGTTTGGGATTTTTGTTCAAGCATAGATAACTTCTAGTTCATGACTAGAAAATAATAATAATACTGATGGTGATAATAATAATAATAAAGGCATTCAAGCTCTACTACAAAGCCACAGTAATCAAGACAATTTGGTATTGGCACAAAAACAGACCCACAGACCCGTGGAACAGAATAGAAAATCCAAACATTAACCCAAACATATACAGTCAATTAATATTTGATAAAGGAGCCTTGGATATACAATGTAGAGATGACAGCCTCTTCAGCTGGTGTTGGAAAAACTGGACAGCTACATGTAAGAGAATGAAACTGGACTACTGTCTAGCCCCATACACAAAGGTAAACTCAAGGTGGATCAAAGACCTTAATGTAAGTCATGAAACCATAAAACTCTTAGAAAAAAACATAGGCAAAAATCTCTTGGACATAAACATGAGCAACTTCTTCATGAACATATCTCCCCGGGCAAGGGAAACAAAAGCAAAAATGAACAAGTGGGACTATATCAAGCTGAAAAGCTTCTGTACAGCAAAGGACACCATCAGTAGAACAAAAAGACATCCTACAGTATGGGAGAATATATTCATAAATGACGTATCCGATAAGGGGTTGACATCCAAAATATATAAATAAGTCATGCACCTTAACAAACAAAAAGCAAATAATCCAATTAAGAAATGGGCAGAGGACATGAATAGATACTTCTCTAAAGAAGAAATTCAGATGGCCAACAGGCACATGAAAAGATGCTCCACATCGCTAATCATCAGAGAAATGCAGATTAAAACCACAATGAGATATCACCTCACACCAGTGAGGATGGCCAACATCCAAAACACAAACAACAACAAATGTTGGCGAGGATGTGGAGAAAAGGGAACCCTCCTACACTGCTGGTGGGAATGCAAATTAGTTCAACCATTGTGGAAAGCAGTATGGGGGTTCCTCAAAAAACTCAAAATAGAAATACCATTTGACCCAGGAATTCCACTCCTAGGAATTTACCCTAAGAATGCAGCAGCCCAATTTGAAAAAGACATATGCACCCCTATGTTTATCGCAGCACTATTTACAATAGCCAAGAAATGGAAGCAACCTAAGTGTCCATCAGTAGATGAATGGATAAAGAAGATGTGGTACATATACACAATGGAATATTATTCAGCCATAAGAAGAAAACAAATCCTACCATTTGCAACAACATGGATGGAGCTAGAGGGTATTATGCTCAGTGAAATAAGCCAAGCCGAAAAAGACAAGTATCAAATGATTTCACTCATATATGGAGTATAAGAACAAAGAAAAAAACTGAAGGAACAAAACAGCAACATACTCACAGAACCCAAGAATTGACTAATAGTTACCAAAGGGAAAGGGGCTGGGGAAGATGGGTGGGAAGGGAGGGATAAGGGGATAAAAGGGGCATTACAATTAGCAGGTGTAATGTTGGGGTGGGATGGGGAGGGCTGTACAACTCAGAGAAGACAAGTAGTGATTCTATAGCATCTCACTACACTGATGGACAGTGACTGTAATGGGGTTGGTGGGGGAGACGTGATGAAGGAGGTAGTTTAATAACCATAATATTGCACATGTAATTGTAGATTAATGATACCAAAGTAAATTATAAAAAAAAATAATAATAAAGGCAACCCTATAAGAGATGATAGAGTACAGAGGTTAAGCCCCTGTATCAAAAAACCCTGTGTTTAAGTCTCACAATTCACTAGTTGTATGACCTTGGACAAGTTAAGTAACTGCTCTTTGCTTTTATTTAAAATCTGTAAAACAAGGCTAATAGAACCTAAGTAACAACGTGTTGTGGAAATTACATGGGTGGGGAAAAATGCCTGATACGTGGTAAGTGTTACAGTAAATGTTAGCTGTTGGTAAAAACTACTGAAGGTGGGTCATACAATAATGTTACACGTTGCAAATGCACTGCTTTATTTTAGAGGATTTACATTCTTCTGCAGAAGCACAGTTAAGAAAGATTTGGATAATAATTTATTATCTGAATCTCTCTTGTTCCCTTTTGTCTTTGTACTGTGTCCATTAAATTTGGTATAGTTAATGGCAACCACCTTGCCAATAAAGCCAAAATATTCTGTAATCACTTCTGCTATATCCATTTTATGAGTATTCAGCTCCTCAGCCCAGAAATACCGGTTGTGTAAAAAGTGCAGTGAATTCCAATTCACTTTGATTGCTATGATCTGAAACAAAAACAAAACCTAGTTGATCCAAGATGGTTTGGGCTTTACTATTTTGTGCATTATATGGTCTGCAAGCTCAAAAAAAGGAGTTTCTGAATTCAACACATTTTCCTTTTCACAAAACAGAATTCTTTTAATTAAAAACATTAAAAAAATTTTCAGTATGTTTAATTGTTAACACCTGCTGTGTGTTCCCAACAGATGTTTCTTACTTACCTAAGGGAACTGTTATAATTATTCTATAAGCTTATTGGAATGGCTTTTATCAACATAGTTGGGAAACTTTATAAATGATGACTTTGTAAGTAATATTAGATATATTTTTAAAAATCTCTTCCCTATTGTGTCCATCTCCACACCCCCTCCCCAACTGGGCCCACCCAAAGCAAAAAATGTCCTTTTGGGGGTACCGAAACATTTATAGAAGTGGTTGACCATTTTAATCTTTGCAAAGTTACTGAAATTAAATTATGTGTCTTCTAAAGTATTGTAGAATTTGCTTTTAGGTGTTTTAGCAGCTAATCCTTATAATGTTCAACATGCAACTCTTACGTCTTGGTTATATCTTTTAGAAAGATAATGCCCTTTTAATAGGTTAGTTTCAAAGGAAACTATGGTACAAATGAGAGTTTCTTCATTTTTATGACCATTTATAAGGTCTTATAAGCAGCAGACATTCTGAATTCTTCATTTATGATGCTAATCACACAATTACCTACAGGCGAGTGTTAAATATGACACTGGTTTCAGCCAAATAATGGGCCAATTGCAAACAATGAATAAAGAGAGGCAGCTCCATTTATAACTGCTGTTTCAACAGAACTCTGTTGTAATCATGGTGATCTGAGGGTGACTCATTAATTAATTGATGTTCTTTTTTATTATGTGCTATTGAGTTAATGAGTAATTTGTGTGAGATAATTCTCTGAACACATTGATTACTTGAGATATTTTCTGGGGCTTTCATACCAATGACATGCTGAAAAGGTACAAGACGGTATGGTATTCGTTTTTGTGTGTTCATTAGTAGTAGGTTTGAGATAAGTACAAACCAGTGGGAAGCAGACACATTCAAGGTGTCTGATATATGGGGTATCCTAAGGCTGCCCAGCAAGACGATGAGTGCTCAGAGAAAGGCCTTTCCCATAGTAGGTACTTAATAAATGTCAACTGAAATCATATTGTTTTCAATGATTATTATTTCAATGATATATTAAAGCTTTGCTTTCTATTCCCTTAAATTGCATTAAGATCACATTTAAGAAGTACCTACAATGGTGTTTTTAAGAAAACTAACCCAAAAGCTTTCGCTAAGATTGTATTTTGTGCTAATGGCCTATTGCAATCAACATGCAGATTGTGTTTGCAACTTACTGAATACTAAACATGTTTGGCCTGTATCGTTTCTATGAAATTGTTTAAGTGACTATGCAGAGGCTGGTTGCCTAAAGTGATAGTTAAAAGGCAACCACTTGTGTATGGCATGTTTTACTGCAGATACAATTTTTAGCACCCTAGTGATGTTAAGGCAGAAGAACATTCTTCCCTTGAAAATGTAGTCTTTAGTTGGGGTTTTGTGGTTTTAATTCATTAGACAGGAAATTGGAAATTGAGTCTGACAACAGCAACCCAGTTGCTTTCAGAAAGATCACTTCAGATTCGTATAAATGCACAAAATCACACCCAGCAATTGCTACTTTCATTTCTGACAGTTTTAGTTTCCCCACAGAAGTAAATAGCAGTAAACTACCAAAGCTGAGAGATCCTAAATATAACCTTTGGAGAAAGCATTTGAGGTACTTTGTCTATGTTTGTTATGGTTTACCTTTTGAAGATAAGTGTCCTGACATATTTTTTCTCCCTTTTTTATGGGCTTAACATACGCTTTCTAGATATCATCTTAGATGTTGCCAATTAAGCACAATCAAATAGTCTAACACCCCTTTTATTAAAAACATAAATCCAAATATAAAATATGAATGAAAGAATCCAGCGGATATTTATTAAGCAAGATGAAAGTGAAAATTACAAACACAGGTCAGCTTTTAAACTCAGCCAGCACTCCGGTGAAGTGGAGGGGCCTGCTCCTTCATCACAGGCAACCTATTACAAGATGCATTTTAGGAAGGGTGCTTTCGCTGCTTGAGAAATCAAAGATCCAGTGGAAGTGTCAGACTGGAGGCATCAGATAAGAAGCTAAGTGACATCAGGGCTACACAATACAGAGAAAAAAGTTGACAATGACTCTGGGACTTTGAGTAAGTCAAGACAATCCGTTGAGTACTTTCTGGTCAATTAGCTGCAAAATGGCCTATTTCTGTCTTGTTTCACAATTTCATGGAGATTAAAGATAATCTAAGGAGATTAAGGCCTTAATCTTTAATCCAGGTGGGTAATTTTGTTTGTAGCAAAAAGCCTAAGAATTAATTCCCAGAGGCTTAGCAAACGAAAGGAAGTAAAAAACCTTGTGTGGTCTTCCGGTAATCGAACAGCTTCAGGAAACTTACTTAGAGAAGTTTGTCCCTAATTTACAAGTATTTTGGCATATTGATAAACATATGCGAACCATTTAAATCTAAGAAAGATCACTTGGAAAATATACTGATAATCAAAATTTCACATTCACATGAGTTTTAAACAACTCTCACTGGGGACTAGCACGGCTGTGTCAGGAAAACCACTTCTCACTATCTCCCTTCCTCCCATTTGCTCTTCTGTTTTGGTTTCGGCTATGCAAGTCTTTTCAGGAAAGAGATGTAAGGCTCTAAGGCTAAAATAATAGTTATTTTTGAGGCCCCAACTAGCTATTTTTGAAACGATTTTTTTTTTCAGTAGATCTCAAATCTGGGGGACGGGTGACATGAACACTCTTAACCATGGAGCATTTGTAAAAATACAGATCATTCACTTTTCACAGAACCATTCTCTTAAAAATGAGAGGCAATAATATCCAGATTCACATGCATGTTCATAGGAAAGCTTTGTTTTAAAACAATTCAAATCCACACAGCATTATTTTCAGCTTACTATTTTGGCCCCAAACCAAGAATTCAGGTTATCACATTTCATTTTCACCTGCAAATGCATATATTATTGGCAGGACAAAATATGTAGGCAAATAACACGGGGAAACATTGGTTCCTATGTAAGTGATCGAGAGAAAAATAAAGAAAAAAGAAAAATCCACAGCGTGAAATTTGCTCTAGTAAAACTATGCTTCATTGTGCCTGTGTGGAATTGTTTTGTTGAAAAGTAGTTCTGCAACAGGGAGCAGAAGCAAAGTGTGAGCAACCCAGAAGAAGGGATCATAGTCTCATTTTTATTTCCTTAATTGTAATTTAAATAACCAGTTTCCATAATTTGTTTCTAGAAAGCTGTGTACTTCATCAGCTATCATGTAAGGAAGGGGAGAGTTTTTCAGCTTTCAAAAATGGAATAATGGATGTTAGCCTAAGTGATACATTCTGAGTGGGTAATGACTTAGAGAAAGCAACGAGAGTAAGACATTAAACTTTTAAAGTGTTCACTTTTGAACATTCAAATAAGTGTCAGGTAAATACAGAAAAATATATAATCACCAGTTGTCAGTTTTTTTTTTTTTACCAATCCCTCTGTTTCTCTTCTAGAAGATTCTGTGAGCACTATGTTGCTCTGATCAAAAGGAACCTCACTACGCAAATATCATAGCTTCCATGTGCATTATCATGGTTTCAGGAGATTTGCACTCAAATCCTTTCAGTGCCAGAAATTTATCAAGTTATAAAGTTATTAAACCTTTAGCTCTTATGGAGAGATCTGGGCAAAATTTGTACAAGAAATTTATCATTTTAAAATTATCTCACAATTGTGTAACACTTTTCTAATACAACCCTTTGGAAAAAATTTACATGATACCCAAAGGCACTAGTTCACATAAGGGGTGAATGGCTGAAAAAAATAAAATGAAGCCATTGTGTAGGTAACGAGCACACACACACACACACACACACACACACACACACTAGGATAGTAGAAGTATAACTGTTAAGCTTTAAGCTTTAAAGTTATTCTAAAAATGGCACTTTTCACGTTGGTATAAAATGAAAGTGCTTTAAGATGACATTTTTATGCACTTTTTTTAAAGCTGATCTTTAACCCCCTGAAAATGGGGGGTTGTGATGAGAAGACTGAGAGACTCTAAATCATAGTGGCGATCGTAGTGGATGTTGCTAAAATGCTGTGTGCGTGTAGTTTTTAGTATTTTTATTGTTGATAGACTTTCTTTACCTATATGTGTTTCATTAGTGAGATTTGCTCTTCAATTCTTTACTAGAAAGTTACAGCTCATTTAAAATAGCTGGTAGATACAGAAAGCATAAATATACAGTAAGTTTAAACACTGATTGTACTAAATGCAACAATACAAAGAACAACAGAACACAAATGGTAACACAATAAAACTGTATTACATTTGTGCTTCAAATATTACAATACATTATATACAATAGTCCAAAATAAACATCTCATGCCAAGTGACACAAAAACGAATAGCAAGCAAAAAAATCCAGCAATATGTACATTACTTTTTTCTTAATAATAAACATTCAACTCTGAACTGGGGCAATTTCACTACATACAGATGCAGTCCGCCTTTTATTCCATATAACCATCCTGCTTCCCTATATCTACGCTATTCAGTAGGTTCCTGTGTCAATTCTTATGTACATGTGGAGCAAAAAAGATAAAAGAATGTAGTGCTTTGTATTCTTAACGGTGTGATGTTGATAGATCAGCGAACCTGGGGTGCATAACCTTCTTTCATTAAACCTTCCTCGTAGTCCGTCTGGCAAAGGATCATGTTATTCTTTAGGAAAAATTTGTCTCCAACACAAAATCTGAAAATATTTTAAAAAATAAAATGTGTTAAGACCAATTCACTCAGATCTATAGATTTGAAGTTTTCTTTTCCTTACTGCACATGGTGATTCCCTGAATTTGAAAACTTGGCTTAGAAAGCTGTCTTTATCGTCAAAGTTAAGGCACTTAAGTCATGTAACGAAACGCTATACACACAATTTGAAACCCTACCTTTATAAATAAAAACCATAGGAAAACCTTGGGCAACAGAGGTAATTTTTTCTTCTTTTTTACCACACTGGGAAGAAAAAAGAACTGATCTATATTTATACTCATTAAAATTAAAGAAAGAATGATCATAATATTTCACTGCCATGATTATGGAAGGTCTTGTCACTGGCTATCCACTTTATCCACTTCATAAAAAAAAGTAAGAGCAATATAGTGAATCACACAATTAGAAAACAGTCCATTTAAAGCTTCCTTTTACTCTTGGTTATTAAAATGTGATTAAATTCTAGTAATTTGTAAGTGATTGCTCTGAAGTGAAAGTTGATTTAGCATCAGACTGCTCTGACGCTGGGCCATATTCCTTTGTTGGTGGCAAGTTCACCAACTATGAAATAGTAAATGTCACTTCTTTGAGCACTTCCAATTAAACCGAAGGGAGTAACTGGAATGAACTTCTTAACATCGATGTGATAAATAAACTAGTTTCCAGTAGCTAATTATATATTTCATTCTATAAAGCATTGTTTAACATGCAAGACTGTAATGTTTTTCATAAGTGCTCTTTTTGTATGACTTCCCAGTGGTGACACTCTGGACACAATTAAGGTCAGAAAAAAATGCTTGCGCTGTTTCCGGTACATTTAACAATAAAGTAACTCTGGGGAGATCTGTATATATTTTTAATTGTAACAATTTAACCTTCAAACAGCAGTGTCTGGTAGAGTTGACCCAGTAAAACTACTTGTAATTATACAAGTTGACCTCACTGACCTTTGATAGTGGCCTCTCTTTATCAGAGAGTCAATTTCGAGTGACGTTCAAGCAGAAATGTTAGTGGAGAGATTAAAATGTGCAGTGAAACCCACCCTTTAATGTTTTGTGAAGTTGAAGGTTTAAATGAGGAGCAGTTCGGCTGATTTACATTTGCAAAGATTGGGATGCTAGACAAACAGTGAACCTATTTATTTTCCAACTGGGTAGCTTTGGAAATTTATCCTTATTCTAGCTAAGTAGATAGAGGGGAAAATAGTGTAATAAAAAAAGTAGATTGAAAAGAATTAGCTTTCCTCTTAAAGGAAGATTGGTCTGTTTATTTGTGGAATTTACTTTTTTTCCCCAGGATTACTGCCTGCTGATGATGTTGATTGAAAATACAGACTATGCACTGATCTTGAAATCCTGGAGCTGTTTGTGTTCAAGGCTACTGGATACAATGAACATTCAGGTTTGGACTTTAAGTGTGTCTTCTTTTTATTAGTTGCAAACTATAAGCTTGAAATATTGTGCATTAAAAGTGCTTTTGAATAAAACAGTTTTTGCAGATGATCCTGATCATTGAGATGTGTTGAAGAAAAGGAAATATTTCTTTTGTTGGAGAAGTGTGAGTAGTCAAATTAGATACTTACCTTTTATGTGAGAAAATACAAAATCATATGTGGAATATATTTGATTGCCATTCAAAATTTTCAATTTATATTACTGTTGAAATTCATTTGAACTGGCTAATAAGCTGTTACTATTAAAATATCATCAAAAATAAATAAATTCAGTAATACACTATTGCATTCCAGCTCATGTTACCTAATCTTTTTTTTCCTCTAAAAACCAACTAAGCTGGTACTTATTCAACTTCCTATCACTTCAAGTTTTCCTTTAATTTTTTAACAAGGCCCCCAATTCTATTTGCTATCAAATAAAAACATAGTTTATTTGTCATATTATGTCATGTCATTCTTACCTGCAGAAGCCCTGAAATTTTGGTAACTTTTATTTGTAGATTAATAAATTCAGGGTAATTCTGGTGAGAAAAGAGCTGAACCTAGAGTCTAGTGATCTAGTCCTGAGCCCTGCCAGTCACGTCCCCAGTGTGACACAGGGTACATTTCATGCTTTCTGAGTCAGTTCTCTTATGGTTAAGATAAGACAGCTGTGTCACTGGATTGTAGGAATGCTAAAATAAAGTCTATGAAAGACAAGAGAAGCATATTGCAATGATCTGGGCTCTACTACCAACCTTCCTTATGATACTGAAAATGAAACTTTAGCTTATATTATATTTAATATTAGTAACTTCTATAAGTTTGTGGTAAAGAGTACAAATGAAATACGTAAAGCCTTACCTCAATGTTTGAAATGCAGACAACTAAAACAGCCACCTTTTCTAAAAAAGTACTTACAATATGCTAACACTAAGCATGTATATACACAATCATATGTATTCCTTACATCCAACTAAGAAAGTAAATATTACCATTGCTTTTTTTCAGATGAAAAACCCGAGGCTTCCTCCCAGAATTTAAGAAATATGTCCAAGTTCCAATAACCAGCATGTGTGGGGTAGAGGAAGGAAAGGGACCCTGGCCTCTTTGGATTCAAGACCCATGCTTTACCTCAAAGTAGTAAAGGTTTTGTATTACTATCATTCTTTGCAAAACTTAAAAAAAGTCTGCCTCCTATTTAATGAGACGTTGGTCATATAAATGGAATTCATCTAAAATATTACTACCTGAAATATTTTGTTACTAATACATTGTCAACTGGATAAAGTACATTTTATGTACATATCAATTTATACTTCAAGGTCAAGAGGAAACAGAATCTGGGTGAGGAATGTCACACTTACACATGTAATTTAAACAAAACAGCCTTGAAAGCTATGGTGAAGAGCGATTGTGGTTGCTTTGCAATAGAGAGTGGTATCTTCTTTTAAAATGTTCCAGATATAAACATGAAATTAGAGAAACAGAAATGCAGATATTAGATGCTTAACAAAATAATCTGTAACTATGACTTGTAAGAAAGGCTAATTTTCAATATTACACAACCAGCTGCTTATGAGACTGAGAAGTTGCAGAAAAAAATACTCTAAGAGCAGTGGTGGCCAGAGGAAACTGTAAGCATATTAACAGGTCAGGCTAACATTCCTAAAAATAAGCTGGTCATTTTCCTTGTAATATTATCCTAATTGCTTGTGGGGTAGTCACTTCAATTAATTTTGCCTTCATTTAAAAAATAAATGTTAAGGAATAAAAAGATGCCCCATCAGATTAGTAAGGGATTTAATCTTGATGTTTGGAATTAATAATAGATTTAATTTCCAGATAATTTGGAATGATTCAAGTTGAATTCATACGATCTTATAGACTCGAAAAGTACAGAAAATAAGCATAACTCATTAATCATCCCTATAAAATATGGGACTTAGTAAGTAGTACTGAGTAGGCTCTCAAAAGCCTCTGCTAAGAAGACCCTATTTGAAACACTTTCTCAGAATGAAAAAGTTAACTTAGTTATCTTATTTCCCTAGGTTAGTGACTGTCAATTACAATTACTTTCTATTTCCACAACACTTTAAAAAAGGGGGCAAGGAGTGTCCCGGCTCTATTTCTAATGTCTCTACTTTCCTATTTAGCATCCTCAGTTACTAAAAGATGGATATTTTGATACTGCACTTTTTTTTCAGTAAGAAGTGCAGGTTATATATTCATTGTCCCACCACTATGCCCTTGTGTACAAATTAACTGTCTTTTCCCAATGATAGGCCAGTTGCCATGACAAGCTTCATTACTAACAATCTTTTCTGCACCAAGTTACACTACCCACCCCCTGAATTCTGCTGTACATTACTCAAAGTCTACCTTTAAGGCTACTATATCTATTCACATTTAATTCACTTAGTCAGAAAAATAAAATCCCCTCTTGAAACAGGCTGGTGCTCTCACAGTAGCTCTGAGTCCAGAGACAAGAACCAGACTGCCTAGGTTCAAGTTGTGAGTCTACCATTTTGTATCTGTGTCATCTTGGGGAAGTTCCTTCAATTTTCTGTACTTTAGTTTCCTGACCTGTAAAAGGAGGCTAGTAGTAGTACCTACTTATGGGCTATTTTACATATTAAATGAGTTAGGACATCCAAACTAAAACTAAAAGTCTGGTGTGTGATTAGGACTATAAAAGAACTTGCTATTATTATCATTTGCTATTAATAATCTTTTCACAGTTGCTTAAGCTGTTCAGAATGTATTTCCCCCTTTTTGCATTTACTTAAATTCTAAAAATTCTTTAGTATTCCCTCCATCAATATTCCCTGACCATGTTAACCCATTGTAATTTTCCCCAAGGCACTGGTTTATTGGTGTATCATTTACTTTGCCATTTCAAAGATTCTAATGAATGTGTAACAGGCTTCTCAGTCTGGAGAGCAGTGCTGAGGTAAGTGATCATCAGTTATACTTTAAACTCTTTGAAATACAACTATAAACTGTACTACCGCTTGAGGTGGGTGGTCAACAAATACTGGTTAAGACAGATTTATTCCAGGTCAGAAAAGCTTTAAACAACAAAGTTATTTTAGATGAATAATTTAAATTTGTATTCATTTTGACTTTCATTCACTGACTTTTACATTTTCATGTCATCCCAACCCCTCACTCTATTCCCGACTCTCTGCATCGTTAGTAAACTCCCTCTAATCTCTCAGTGCACTGACCTAGGTTCCATTTCCTGAACACATTAAATGCTTTCACACCTTCATGCCTTGCAGGCAGGTCCATCTGTTTGGAAAACCCTTTCCTCACTGCTCCCTGGCTTCCTCATCTTCCCCAATTCCCACCAGACACACTTGCTGTATCTCAGCCAGTCCCAGGGAGTTCCTTTTTAAAACCCAGCACATCGACCCTTTGATGCTTCCTCAAGACTTCAAGAAGGACAGACCTCTCTTCCCTAAGTATAGATCTGTTTAGCACAGATTTCCTTCTTCCGTGAATCTTTGATGTCCTGTCTCTCCCATAGCTTTGAATGCATCTAAGAAAGAAACTAGATTTATTCACCTGTTTCCTTAGAGCCTAGCACACAGTGCTTTTATTCTTTAATATTATTCAGTTCCACATATTTGAGGCAATTTCACACAAACAAGCATGTTTTCTCTTTTTCTTATAAAATCACTGTCTAGTTTTACAGAATTTTCTAAAACGGAGGGGCTTATTCATTTCTAAGCAATTAACCTATTACACAGAATTTTCCAGTTCCGAATGAGATTTAAGTTAGAAACCTTTAGATTTTTAATTCAGGATTCACATTTTTAGCTTTATCTCTGTAAAAAGGGCAGAGAGGGTATATATAAGGAAGAACCAATCCTGAAAGGTTATTATTACTACAATTTTTAAAAAAACCATTCAGAAATGCTTTAGATCTTAATGATATTTTGATTTAAAAGTTAAAATGAAATGACTGCTAAATAAAATTCATAAGCATTTATAATAGCACAATTTCCAATGTCAATAAAGTTTGCCTAAGGGAAAGTGCCTATAAATTACCTATTTACCTTATGTTTCACATGAAAAAGTGCAATACTATGGCAATGATTTGACCATGAAAGTTTAAGTTCATGTGGCATATGGCTTTACTGGACAGGATTTTCACAGCAAACATCAACATAAAAGGAGAATCTCCTAAATTGAAAACCCTCTATATTCAGAGTAACAAAATTGTCTGCTTTGCTTGACTGATGAAGATTAGTTGACTTCTTGCATTAAAGAAGTTTGTCTTGTAGGGGCTGAAGTGACAAGACAATAGCTAAGTGGTAATTGTGCATAACCAGCATTAAAGATATGCAGTCCCATTATGGCATGTAATAAATGAAGCGAACACAGAAATATATTAGGTACTTTAATAATGATACTAGAATAGTATTTTGCAGCAATAAGAATGTGAACAGTTTTAGAGGCAAAATTTAGGAGTGTGTGTCTTACTTGACTGAGTTCTACTGAGGAGACAGACTTAATTGTGAATACAATTTTTTATTTCAATAGTGAAATAAAATTGATATATGATTTGTAAATAACATTAATAACCTACAATTACTTGGCATCATAATAAAATTTAGGCTGGGTTTAGCCCTTGAATGATGTTTTGATTTTCTGTGGAGTACATAGATAAAATAGGTGAGCGTGCCCTAGGAGATAAATGGACAGAGGGGATTAACAGGCAGTTCCCCCAAAGAAGAAAAACCAAAGGGCCATTAGTAATCAAATAAATGCTAATTAAAAATTATAATTAGAAACCCGTTTCATCCCTCTAGGTGACAAGGAATTCTTTTAAATAATAATTCCCAGTGTTAGAGCAAATGTGAGGTAATACAGAGTTCTTCACATTTATGGTGTGAGAAAAAATGGCACAGCTTTTCTGAAGAGCAATTTGGCAAAATATAACAGAAGCCTTCAAAATGTTATATATTTTGTCCAATTAATTATTATCCTCCTGTGCCTGACATAGATTTGTTTATGAAGTCTATATTCTATTGGTAATATTGATAACATAAAAACTTGAAGAAAATCCTACCCATATAATAGAATTGATTTAATATAGGAAGCTCTATCCATAAAACCCAACACAAGAAAGCTTAAAATGTCTTAAAAGAATTTTTGAAGACAGGCAAAAAAATAGCACACTATATTAAATGAAAAAGTCCAATTATCAAACACTAGGATTCTTCCCTGTTCCTTTCCTTTCAGCTTCCTGAGGGTTTAGTATAAATTATACACTATATATCATTTTTCATATATGCATAGAAGAATATATGGTTAGCTATACACCAAAATACTAAAATATTTTCTTCTAGAATAGTAAGACATAGGATGACATTATTCTTTATCCTTTTCTATTTTCTAAATTTTCTATGATGAATATGCACACTTTCTTAGGTAGAAAAGCAATAAATGTTACTATGGAATAAAGATAACTGTTGTGTTAGCGTGCTAACAGTACACTGGTGTGTCAAGTAAACAGAAGTATTCTAAATGTGCTATTAATACATTTTTAAAATGCATACACATACATGCACACACACATATACATGTGTCTGTATGGATGTGTGGATATTTGTGTTGGTGAATCCATACCCTTAAAATAAACATGTACATTTGCCAACTTATTTTTGGCTAGATATTACCATAGTCTGAATTAATCTACTTTGATTCCAAACATTTGTCGGGGAGACTCAAGATCTTAGAAGATGACATCTTCAATTATTTCCCATTTAAATTATATATTGCAGTGGGCCACATTGTAAACATTTAGAAGGAGACATTATTGAGATATACATCTTGTGCAAAACTAAGGTAGTGGAATATCATTTGGTAAAAGTGAATTATAAATATCAGTATAAAAGAACTAATTTTTGAGAAACATTATGTCCCTGGTAGTTAATATAAATTATTTCAGTGAATTTTTAAAGTCTAAAAAAGGCATTAATGTCTCTATGTTAAGGCTGTGGAAACCAAACTCAGAGATTAAATAACATACTCATGATCACGCAGCTAATATATGGTGGAACTGGGATTTGAATCCAGTTCTCACTCTATCATATTCCTTCTACTATCTTACACTGTCTCATAAGAAGATGCTGCATGGAACAGTGAAACAGGACGAATTACAGTAACTGAGAACTTGATGCAACTAATATTTACTGATTATATACAATGTCCAGGTGTTTTCACACTTGTTCTGAATTTATTTTCATTGAAATCAACTAAGTATACTAATTGAAACGTTGTATTTGTAATAATCTGTACAACTGCAGTCCTGAGAGCCAAAATGGTTGGTTTACAGTCATACATCTTGTGAGTGGCAGAGCCCAGCCTGGAATTTAGGTTTCTGGAGTCCCTGCAATATATGCTTTCCATTCTCCAATGCTGATAAGTCTTTACTTATTAGCTATATCCAGCCTTGTTCCCAAAGAGACTTGATGCAACTTAAAAAGCACCTATAAAACAAGGTTAAGATTAAAGATAAGAAATCAAGAGATAGGGAAACCATAAATATGAAAAATAAGATGAATACACACTACCCACCACCAACTCCTGTATATTTGCCTCAGTGCAAACTTGTTTGCTCACAAAAGTCATCCAAAAATGTAAAAATATTTTAAACCTACTTTTTAAAATAGAGAAAAGCAAAAAAAAAAAAAGAAAGAAAAAAGATGAATAATAAGAAGACTAAAAGTTTATAGAAGTGTTTTCATTTCCTATCAGATCCTGTCATAGGACGCATTTCTTTCAGATGAAAGTATAGATTTAAGACCTTTCTCTTCCTCAGTGATTTGTTTGTGGCACTGAATGAATGTTTGCAGAAAACAAAAATGCTGAGATCAATTGTTTGAAGTATAGTGTATACTTAATTAATAATATAATTCCCACCTATTAAATAAATAGCCAGCAAAGAGAGCTTTACCGTTTTTAGGGACCAAAATGAAATCTGCTTACCTCTGATTACAAAGCTGACATGCAAAGCAGTCCAGGTGGTAAACATTGTCCTTGGCCCGCATCACCATCTCAAAGGCAGGGATGAGCTTACTACAAGCAGCACAGTTCCCCGTTACACCGAAGAGCCTAGAACAAGAAACATTTTTTTTTCTTAAACTCTTACAGGGTAGTCTGAGAGGGTGACTAGAGAAGATGTTAATACACCCTGTAGAGCTATCAATACACAATGCTGTGTGATGTGCACAAGTGAGTTTTATCCTAGGTATATACATAAATAGTCTTCTGTGATACATACTCAGTTGACCTTTCTGGATGAAAATCACATCTTGTTTGAGAAGAAAAGGAAAAGACAAATACATTAAGAAGCTTACATAAGTGCACAGAAATGGGGGTGAATTCACAGCAAAAATCTCCTACTTGTTAGAATATGCAGTACATATAAAAGCAATGTACCTTTGATCTCAAAGCCACATTTTAAACATTTTAGCTGGAAAAGAAGCCCATTTGAATGATTCACTATTTTTTGACATCGAGTTACTAACAGGTTTGCCATTATTATTAAAAGAACATTTATGAACAAGCCATTTAAGTAGTCAAAAAACATTGGAGGCACATACACCTTATGGCCCTATACCATGGTTATAGCTGTGATTATGCTATTCAGCTAGCACATTAAAGTAAATGAGGCTGTAAACTATATATAGCTAGACCAGGAGTTGAAACATAATAGACTGTAAGAACCACTGGAATTGTCTGGGAAAAAGGTATTTTAAAAAATCCTATTTGCTGTAGATTCCTGAAAATAGTTCCTGTAATGACCTAAAAAATAGCACAAAATAAAATGTCTCCATCATAATGGAAGAAATAAAATATTTTATCTGTTTGCCCTGGCAATATTTAAACCAAGTTTCTTTAAAGTTGTTAATGGTGGTGAAGAGTCATTAGAAATAATATTCTATGCATAGTAGTTAATGCACTTTTTAACTAGGAAGCAAACTAGATGAAAAACACCACATCTGCCAGTTCTTTTTTCTCCAGCATCAGGCTGACAGGAGAAAAATATAATAGCTCTCCTGGGAAAGACCAAATTAAAAGCAGTTTTAAACTAATGAATTCAAAGGTGCTAGGGAGAAAAGTCATTTTATTTATAAAACTGTACTTTAAAACATCTTAGCCTTTCGTTTTACTGAATTTAAGGATTACGCACAAATGTGCTTAAATTTCTCTTCTTATTCTTCTAAGTACTCCAAAGATAGGTATTTGCTAATGGCACGTGTATTCATTTTCAAGTCTGCAACCCTTCCCTCTTACCAAGCTAATGACAATTGTTGGAAAGGCGTGACAATGGCTTCTAAGTGTCTGGCACAATGAGTAATAAATGTTTGCGCTTACGTTTGGTTGGAGTATCTCTTGAAGAACAGAAGTACAGTGAGGGTGGAAACTCTAAATGCTTTTCAAACAGTCTGCTCGCCTTTCTCCGCTTGGTTTATTTCACTGAGCATAATACCCTCTAGCTCTATCCATGTTGTTGCAAATGGTAGGATTTGTTTTCTTCTTATGGCTGAATAATATTCTATTGTGTGTATGTACATCTTCTCTATCCATTCACCGACTGATGGACACTTAGGTCGCTTCCATTTCTTGGCTATTGTAAATAGTGCTGCAGTAAACACAGGGGTGCATATGTCTTTTTGAAACTGGGCTCCTGCATTCTTAGGGTAAATTCCTAGGAGTGGATTTCCTGAGTCAAATGGTATTTCTATTTTTAGATTTTGAGGAACCTCCATACTGCCTTCCACAAAGGTTGAACTAATTTACATTCCCACCAGCAGTGTAGTAGGGTTCCCCTTTCTCCACATCCTCGCCAAAATTTGTTCTTGTTTGTCTTTTGGATGGTGGCCATCCTAACTGGTGTGAGGTGATATCTCAAGGTGGTTTTAACTTGCATTTCTCTGATGATTAGTGATGTGGAGTTGGCGAGGGGCATGTGGAAGGCAGTATAGCACAGGGAAGACAAGTAGTGACTCTACAGCATCTTACTATGCTTATGGAGGGGGACCGTAATGGGGTATGTGGTGGGGACTTGGGAATCTAGTAACCACAATGTTGCTCATGTAATTGTATATTAATGATACCAACCCCCCACCCCCCCCAAAACAGTCTGCTCGCGTAATCTCCACAGTGGATACAAAGCACACAAGGTTCATATTCAGGAAGACTAAATTCAAAATTGGTAGATGCTTATTTTTCAAACATTTGAGTGTTCTTATTTTAAGGAATCTAACTCTGAGAACCTTTGTGTTCTCAGTGTACAATCCCAATTTTGGGAAATAATTTTTCTTTAAAAACAACTTCAGTGTAAAGTTGCTATCTAACTTCTCCCACTGGCATCATTAAAAATGAAACTATCACAACCTAAAGCTTTCATCCTGTTCTTTTGTAAGCAGAATTTTCTTGTTCATTCTACCATCCTGCGTGTACTTTGGAGTGTGCTTCCCTGTTCAGGAGTCACATCACTTACATATGCTATTCGTGCTTTCCGCTCTCATTATTATTTTTGAGAAATTAGAAAAATCTAAAAAGTTCTTTATTCCATGAACACAGATGCACTTGTGGATACGAAATGTGGTTAGTATGAGAGAAAGCAGATTTTAAGAACTACTCAGCTTGCTTATACCTAATAAACATACACCCACAATGCCATTTTGAAATTCTGGACATAGTTTCCCCCAATTTCAATTGCTCTCGCTAGCTGAGCATTTATCAGCTACCTGATTAGAATTTGTTTCCACACAAACCATTGATCATCAGCCTATTACTAGGCAAATGACAGTTAATTACCCACTACATTAACCACTGGGACCTGAGACCTGCTTCTGCTGCCATCAGTCAACATGATAAATGTGGCAAGTTCAGTAATGCATGGCCAGCCCTGAGCTGCCTGCTCTACGGTGAACAACCCTCAATCTCACTTCCAGGCCCAGGAAAATCTATGGCAATCTGCATAATTACAAGCTCTGGGTTAATAACAGACAAATGATTTGTTGCATCTAAACAAAGTCCTTGGAATGGTCCCGGTCTCTGGTGGCTGCCTGCACAGCGTTCGGCACTAGTGTACTTTTCACTATGATGTGCACAAAACAGTTCTCTGATGTTATAGCCTTCCAATTTGTTGCCGTCCAATTTATGGATTCTGCATATGTGATTTTTAATCATTAAAGGACTCTTGAAGCAATATTATCTTAATTATTCTCTGCTGTAACCAGGGAATTAGGCTTCAGATAAAATTTTCTTCTTCCACGCACTTTCCCTGCCTCGCTGGAGGCTCCATCAGTTTCCATCTACACCTGGACTCTGAAATCCTAATGATGAATTATTGCCCCTTTTCCTAAGAGGGCGAACCTTACAAGGGAACATTTTACTGAACTGTCAGCTCGCAGACTGAGTGCGGAGATGCGGAAATCTGATCTAATTTACTGCAAAACGATGCATTTGTTAGACTTTTTCCTCAGTTTTGTCCAAGGATCAAGAGATCATTCGATAGCCACGTTCATGTTCTTCTTTTTCTCAGTGGAACAAACCCACGATTTGCTGGGGAAGGAAACAAAGTCCTATTTTATAAGATGGGGTTTTCAAAATATATCATATTATCCTTTGGCTTTCAAACATGACATTCGGATTCTTAGGCAAAAAGAATTTTCATATAGTAAGTATATCAATTCAGCTTAAGGCATTCATAGTACTCATTTGTAAGATTTTTTTCAGATATGTCTAGGAAATATTTAAGAAGAGTCTCTTAATTATCTAACTCATTTAGACTGTTCATAATCCTGGATATTCTCCTCCCCACTCCTCACTCCCAGACTCATTTATAAGGATGTTAACACGGATCTACTTTTCTCTTTAAGCTAGAGATCTCTGTAACTTCTTGTTTATGTGCTTATCCAATCTCATTCTCACATAAGAGGAGGGCCCACGAGTACTTAATAAACAGTACATTGAGACAGACAAAACTTTATTTAAAAGAGGAATCATTTTCCAATTTTGACCTAAGTTAGTCATAGAGTGCCAGCTCATAAATTTATGATGAGGAAAAAAATAAGGTCATTGATCTGTTTTGTCCATCTTAAGATATCTTACAGATTATTAAAGCATGGTGGGGGTTAATTTGTCAATTTATGGGCTAGACTGTCCCCTACCATTTATGCTTATAATAGGCTTTAAGCAATATGACCTTTATCTTGTTTCTGACACGCTACCAGAAGTAGACTTCCAATATATAAGGTGACAACTACCATCAATACAATATCAGTGCTTAGTACTATTTGCAGGAATGCCAAAAGAGGTTTCTATCTCTTTTCCATTCCGTTTTCCCTTTCACTACTTGGTTTTGACAATCTAAACACAGACTTGAAGATAAAAACGAAACAGACAAGTTTCTTATAGGTGAGAACTCAGCCCATCTGTATGCTGTACAACACCTTCCCATACACTTTAGTGAGCATGCATAGAGAAAATGCCTAATAATTTTTATGCATGGGTGGCCTAGCAAGAACTAAGGTAATACATTTATATATTTTAAATGTAGGCAGAAAACTTTGCATTTTTACTAAATGTTCAACAGCTTTTGCAACATAGTCATAAATCAGATGAATTCTGTGTGGTTTAGTATATATCCATTACTAATGTTCCTGGGGGTGGGGGTAGAGAGAAACTCAAAGACATGTAATCATTTAACATAGCAATAATGAATATGGTTTACTACAGGCATCTGGAGGAAAATGAATGTTCATTGTATTAGTGTCTTTTATTTCACAGCACCAGATGTTTCTATAGATTTTTTACCAGGTCAGTGGCTCAAGTCACTAAATCAAATTCCCTCAAGCCAATGGGAAGCATAATATTTGACTCAAATTAATTTATTATTTGGGGAAAAATGTATAAATAAATATCACTGCAGTAAACCTTAATTCTGAACAAAGATCAAGTATTTTCTAGTATTCAGGCAATCCTCATTTACCAACTTAGGTACATGTGAATTTTACAGTAAGTATTTTTTTAGAATATTGAGGGTTAGTTTAGTTATAACCCTATATAAAAAGCCTTCTCTCTGCAGAATAAATAGAGATGCAGAGAAAGGAAAGTTTAGTTTTTCCAAGGATATGCAATTGTAATCAATTGAAAAGATCTGTAACTTTTGACTGCTGGATGGTGAAGTTTTATTGAATATGTTATGTGGGAAGGAATGGAACACAGATTGAGAAGGGCAACTGCTTTTTTGTCTATTACAAATATACTTCTCATCCCCTTCTCTATTTCTTAAACTAAGGAATGTAGTGATAGAAAATGAAAACACTTTAAACATTCAATTCTTTTAAGTATAAAAAAGCACATTCATTACATGGCTGAAGAGCATTGAAACTATTGTTTTCTCTCCTGTTGGGTCTTAACATGCACTCCACTGTCATGGAAGTAAACATATGGTAGGAGTTAAAAGACGAAAAAAAGGAAACTCTGAACATTTGAAAATGTACAAAGGAAAATATATTTAATGTTAAAAAATGTTTAACATTAGTTTGAGCTATGCCTCTAATTGTTACACAGTTACATTTAGCACACATTTTTAGTGTACATTTGTGCATATAGATGACTTTGAATTTTTCTAGGGTTAAGCTAAAAAAAGCTTTAAGAATTGACCATATTTAAAGGAACTAGGTACATCTCCATTTTAAAGGAAACTTAAAGATTATCCTTTCATAATTAAGTACTTTTAGTCTATGAAATTAACTCTAATTTAGTTTATTAAGTCAGTCTTTGTATGTGATATTTTTCATTAACATAGACCGATCATGCCAAGCATAAAAGCCATTTGCTGAAAATAAAGTTTAATATTTACATTAATACAAATACATGTAGAATATATGTGTACATTTTCCATATATATGTGTATTAAAATATATACACATATGTATATATTCTCTGTATATAAATAAAATCTTATATTTGCAGATCTCATATATATGCTCTCCCTCTCTATATAGATAGATACATAAGGATACACACACACACATACACACACTTACTAGGTAAGCAGATATTGTACACTGAAAGAAAAGATGAGCAGAAAATTAAGTAAATTAAGTGAAATTTACTAATACAATTTTAGTAAAAAAACTTCTGAAGACCTATGCTATATAACTGTGTATGTTAAAATGTATAAACTTGCTGCCTGAAATCGCAGAGGTAGCTTATGGTACAGACAGAAAGCTCAGGTTCAGTGAGCTCAGGTTGAATGAAAGTGAACGCCTATTACATGCAAGGTACTCAGAGATGTCAAGAAGACTGTGACCAGTTGGGTGCTGTCAAGGAATTAGTGAGGACAATTCAAGGGCAGGATGAGCAGGGCTGAGCAATGAGAAGAGGATGGCAAGCCACTCGGTAAGCCTGTGCTGCGCTACAAGGGAAAACGTTGTTTGAATCAAGACCTGAATGACAGGTGGCATTTCAGAAGGTAGAGAACTGGTGGCAGCTGAGGGAAGGGCTTCTCAGGCTGATGTTAGACAGGGAGCAGAAGCCTGGAGATGGTCAAGATGAGGGTTTATTTCAGGAGTGTTTCTAACCATGGTAAATATGGTAGTGGTCTGTTAGGCTAAGCTGAGGTTAAGTAGGAAGAGAAGCCTAGGCAGCCTGCCAGGACAACGCTGGCCTGGATGACTGATGCATCATGTCTGATGCAGTAGTATTTTAAGAGTATCTTCAGAGTGTGTCGCTCCCCCACATTCAGGCAATACTCCACTCTTTCTTGAATCAGACAGAAAAGCCCTAGGCAGCGAGAGGCTGGGTGCTCAAATCCAGCCCAGAGGGCTAATTCTAAGCACTGCCAACCACCAGCTGGGCTTGCTGAGCATCAGTTCATGATTCAACCATTTAAACAACAACGTGGTGGGGATGATACAACTACAGGTAAGAACGCCTCTCTAAACAGGAAGAGAGAAGACTTAACTATTTGGTTTTTGGAATTCTTGTGATCTATACTTAACTCTGCTTTGGGAATAATAGCAAATAAAAAGGAATGGAAAAAGTGAAGAAAGAGATTTTGATGGGAACCACTGTCATCTGCCTCTCTGGGTATTGCATCTTCAGCAAAGGAAAGATTAAGGAAACACTCTAGGAAGACTTTATTCTCCACAAAAACCATACCTGACTTATAGGAATTTGTGTCATTCTAGAAGAATCAAGTCAAGCTCCGTGAATGATTAGGTGTCCCTGACAATCACAGAATCTACTCCAGTTGGAGGACTGCGATTCAAATTAGGTTGCTTTTAGACTAGGGATAGTCCGGAAAAATGAAACAGAGCAAAACAGCCCTATCCTCCACACCTTGAGTACAGACCTTTAATTTCACCATGGAGCTATTTCCTTCCCCACCTCCCATCAACTCATAAGCCAGGTTAACTATATTTCACTCACTGTTTATAGCTGTGCTGACCAGTATGGAAACCACTAGCCACATGTGGCTATTGACCACTTGACACGTGGCTAGTCTGTGGACATATGCTCTAAGTGCAACATATACACCAGATTTCAAAGAGTAGAACAGAAAAAGTAGTATGTTTCATAGATAATTTTAAAAATATTGATTAATATTGAAACGATAATCTTTTGAATCCATTTGTTAAAAGAAGATATGTTTTTAAAATTAATTTTGATTTAAAAAACCTTCCTTTTAATGAGGCTACTAGAAAAATTAATATGTGGATCACATGACATTTCTATTGGACAGCGCTCATCTATAGCTTCCGCTTTCCTTGTGTTCTGGGATATACAAGGCTTCTAACAGTTAAACAAATGGAGACCTAGAATTTTCTAAATGAAATTCATCCTAGAAATCTCTCTTTCAGTGTTCTATGCCTATAGATAGAAGAAAAGTAAAGGCCAGAGATATTTTATTCTAACTTAAAAGTATGTATGCTAGTAGTGTGAATTATTTCAGTACGTCCATAATCTGAAATGGATGACAATGTCCCACCTATTTTTCCAGTTTTTGGCTTATTTAGTGTTAACTCCTTTCTAAACTTATCATTTTCTGCTTCATGAAGGCAGTAACAGAATAGTATGTAAAGAAAAATGAGCTGATGCTTGGACCACCTGGTCCCTCCCCTAGGTCTGCCATGCATGGCAGGAAATACCCCATGTCTGCACACAGAAGCTTCCTCTCCTCTTTAGTATCAGAGCTAGCATGTTAACCTAACCCTTGCTATCCATATCTGGTCCTTTTCTCACTACATTTCTCTTGTTTTTCACACTGTAAATATATGGCAAGAAGGGGCAGCACTGGACAAAGGTCTCTAGGTTGCTGACCAGAGAGAAGGCTGATGTACTTAGGACCATCACCTCTCTCTCTCTCTGCCCCGACTCAGTTAAAAGTTGGCAACGGAATTTAAATATTACACTTTCACTTTCAACACAAACTGAATTTCTCCTCAACCCATTTTCCAAAGCCTCATGAGCAGGTGTTACTGCTATTTATGATCAGTACTGCAGCCTACTGGGAGAAGTGATTCAGAGAAAAGTAAAACTGAATATTCTCCCTTCAACATTTGAGAAGGATAATACTTCTGGGCAAAAATGGCACTTGTACCAACATTTCATACAATCATAAAATCTTAGCCCTCAAAAGAATCTTCTGTAGCTAGAACAAAAGAAATGTGTCAAGCTTGCTATTTATTGTGGTGATATTTAAAAGACAAGATTTTTCAAATTTTTAAATAGAGTCATGGGGAGGGCTAGAATAGTAAGAGGTAGGAATAGCAAGACACAGGAAAATAAAGGATAACATATACACTGACACTAGGAATACATTTCTTTAAATAAGAAATTATTTACAGCATCCCTGTTCTGATTTTAAGATAAGTTTTTAATGGAGGGGAGGACAAATCAGTCACAATTATAAGAGCATAAAAATCTAGGACTATTTTTTACAGATATCGTGGGTAATTTAGTTACTACCGATCACTCCCTTGATATAACTAAGAACGGTGTGGGTAGATCAAAACAAATTATGCCCTGGTTTAAGCCATCTAAATGCTAATTGGAATATGATATATATACAATTTTATAATGAAAGCTTTTAATAATTTTGAAAGCAATAATCTGTTTTATCATGAATTTCAAAAAGCCTTATCTACTTAAAATTGTATAGGTCTTTTAAGGTGAAACTTTTTAAGTGAGCAATGTTTTCCTAAGAAAAAGCACTGAAATCTTTTGCTGTCTTTATAGACTTCCTAGAGGCCCATAATTACTTCCTTTTTTATTTCTCTTTTCACACTTTGCTTTCACTTTATATAAAAATGACCAAGGAGGGAAGGAAGTGGAGAGGTATCTTATTTGAAAATATTTATTTTTACCCATCTCCTAACTAGTAAACTTGAAGTACCAAAATATTTCAACAGAAAAGAAAAAAAGAGAGAAGAGCATTTACAGGAAGGTGATAAAGGTCATTTTGTAAACAGTGATATGAGAACTAATCATGTAAAACACCTTTTCTTTGATCTCTTTCAAATATCAACTTCACGTATTTCCAAGTGCCACTCACTCATTCATTCGGGCACTGACAAAGACTCACTAAAGCTCCACTGGGATCCCCTAACTCCATAATGCCGGTGTAATCAGAAAAATTACAACACAAAATTCATTTGTTCTGTTGTAAAGTGTATCTTTCAAATCCAGATATTATGATTTAGTGACAGTTATTGCTTAATTATTTATAAAAAGTAAATAAATCACTTACTTAGCATATAGCATTTATCTCTTCTTGCAACTAGCCAATAAAACTTCAGACAAACATGTCTTCTAGGATTAATTATTATGACTTATTTCAAAGAAAAAAATGCTTTGTAGCAGAACAGTGGTATCCTATATAAGAATCTATTATCTAAAATTTAGTTTATTTAAATCTATTAACCTCACTTCTTCCAAGGAACATCCTAATTACAGTATTTTCTTTTAATGTAAATAGCAGGATTTGGAACATTATGTGACTTAATTTGTAAGTTAAATCTACCAAAGAAAAGAAGTGCAGAAAATGTTATCACATCCTGTTTTTAACTGAGGATATTTTGTTATGGAGGCATCAGAGTCAACCCTAGCTCTGAATTCTGTAAACGTAATCACCAAAGATTCATGGAATATCTCTTATTTCTTTTTTTAAAAAGTATTTTCTTCAAAGCAAATTTAACATCTGGTGTCATTTACCTCCTTAGGATTTTTATGGACAACTGTTCTTAAAATTCTTACAAGACAGTGCTTTTAAAACAATCTAATGTTTAAAAAATCATATGTGGGTCAACTATCTGTAAAAATAAGGGTATTCAGAGGTCACATTTGCCCATACAAATCCCACATTTTTACCTGTGGCCTAGAATAATTATTAGCAGCACTCTTTTTATCAAGTGTCCTGGGTTGGAAAGAAAACGATATGCCAACTCTAGCAATAGCCAAAAATCAATTAGAATCAGAGGTTTCAAACTTTCTGTTCTTTAGTTCCCTTTTTGACCCAAATAAGCAGACTGAACTAAATATCCTAAAAAGGTTTTTGTACAATTAAAAAATTCTATGATTCTTCAGTCTAGTTGAAGTGTAACTTGGTCATTCAGGTAAAAGCTAATTTGGAGAATCTGACTTTTAGTTGTCAGACTGAATTTGTAACAGTTTCTTGAAACCCAGTTCTAAGGGAGGGTATACAACTTTTATTCAACATTGGTTAGTATTCTTATATACACATAAATATGTATATTTGAGACTATATACATATATATTACATATCTGTTCATATTGGATTTTTAATTTGAGAATCCTTTAAAGGATTTTTGCATTGCCTTAAGGTAGGATTTAGAAGAATTATCAAAAGAAAGCCATGAAAACAATTACTTGCAGGATTAAACAAGTTTCTTTTTGGAAGAAGAAATCAACTAGAGATAGACTCAAAAAGATGTTCAAAACAGTTTTGTGGAAGAAAGAAGTATAATTCTTCAGTTTAAATCTGTCTGAGCTTCATGCTTTCCACAGTATTATGAAGTTTTATGTAGTTTTACTCCACAAAAATTTGACTTTAATACTCAGCACAGTATTATGAAGAAGTATTAAAGTCAAATTTTTGTGGAGTAAAACTACATAAAAGAATTACAATCAAACCTGTAGATCATATTTTTGTATATACACATACAATATCATTCATAAACACGCATGATGTTTTTTTTTGCATAGTTTTGAAAGCATTTTCATTGTAAAATGCTATTTCCATAGCACTGAGTTTAAGTAAAGGCTTTGTTTCTATTATATATATGTATTTTGTTTATAAAAAGAGAGCTATGGAGGTATTTTCTTTGCCATGTCACCTTTAAGACTTACTATTTGAAGTACTTCTTAGAAATTGCTATGCCACAGTGTCCAGAATTTTAACTACTCCTTAAACACTTCTAAAACTGGGTGTCAAACCCTTCATATTGTACCAGGGTGTGGAACATCAATATATGTCCAACTTCCAATTTATTAAATACACTGAGTTCAGTTATCTCTAGAACCAGGCATATATTATTAACCATATAACCCTTCTCAGTGTCAATAAAATAAGTATTTTTGTGTGAAATCTAGGTAAACCACTTTGGGAAAACCTGTTCATGGAATACATGTTAGAATAGTTTGCTCTAAGAATATTACATCAAGGTAGAATCTGCTAAAATATTTGATATGAATTCATTCATCTCATTTTCTAACAGTGTGATAATACCAAGTGGATAGGAAAATAGCTTATCAACATAGGAAATTACAAATATGAAACCTATCATGATTGAAAATAGAGATGTTTGCTAAATAAGTAGTCCAGTTCTCAAAATCATTTTCTATGCTTTTAGGATGGGTTTTCCAATCCAGATACATTTTATGAAGGGAAAAAAATTATGCTTAAAATCACTTGAAATGTTTTTTCTATTAAATTTGGGGATAAGCCATTTAGTCAAATCACAGGGGAAGCCATATTAATTAAATATAGTTTGATGTTTATTCCTAAATGCCCACTACATAAACCTCATATCAACATGTATTAGTTATGTAGCTATCTGGGGTTGGGAGAGAAAATACTGAATAAGGCATGACACAATTTAAAATCATTAGTGAACCAAGTCAGAGGCGAAATAAAGATTTTGAACTCATACTGAATATAGAAAAATGAGGCATTGGCATCATTTGACAGCTGGTATTTACAGGTAACCAGAGGCCCCTGAAAAAACAACTTCAAAGATATTTGAACTTATGCTTGTGTATCTATGTACTTGCGTGTCCACATGTATAAAGTACTAACCTACTAGTTATCTCTTTTTACTCTCAGCCTGTCATAAAAACCTGTCAGCTACAAAGGCGATAAGGGGGGCAGTTTAAAGGAGATACTGCAGTCTTAAGCTTCTTAATGTGCCAAGAATCGATCCCATGAAAGCAAACGGCCTGAAAAGGGGTTATACGTATTTAGGAAAGCGTTCAGCCTCCGTGCCGTGCAGCTCCAGCCAGAGCTGGTGCTCAAGTTTTCTCACCCTAATGACCCCTGAAGCAGCCCTGAGGGATTGCAAAACAAGGCCGTTACACCAGGCAGCTTGCTAATTGAGAAGTTGATCGGGGGTAGAGAAATCCTGATTTACCACGTTAAGTGTCGAAATCAAGCATGACTCGATTGACGTCGCCAAATCACCGTCTGGAGGCCACTCCACGCCAGGAGCAGCAGGGCTTTTCACACCTGATAGGCCTTCACTCGATCTACATCAAGTCACATTAAGAAAGGAATGCATTACGGGCAGGAGCCCGCTCCGAGCTTACTCCCTTCCCTCCGGCGGCCGCTTCCCCGCCGCCGCCGCCGCAGCGCAGCCCCCGGCCACCCGCGCTCACCTGTCCCGGTGGGAAGCCAGCCTTCCTCCACCCGCTCTGCGCATTTTATTTTCGCTGGTACGGAAGGGTTACCCCCACCCAACCCCGGCATGAGTTAAAGGAAGCAGAGGGGTTGGAAATTTGGTATTGCAGATCTCAATGACATTGTTAGACAACCTTTGGAACAGTTTATAAACTATAGCTCTTTCAGCCTTTTTTCTTTTTAAATGCAGTTGCAGATTCAGGGCTATGATCAATGAAAACTCCTGAAAACAGGGATTTAGATGCTGCACGGTGTGCGGGAGAGGACAGACATCCCGCTTTTGAACTTTGAGTCCCTCAGTTACGGATTTGCTGTTCTCCGACCTAAAATCTCCTGTGACAGATGGCATAATAGATATTCCCAACAGCCCAGACTGGCTGAATGATATTACTTGGTATTTTTTCCTAGACTCGATTTCTGACAGGTTTGCTGCATTTAACCAAGGTATTGTAGGGGTGTGTGGTGGTGGAGGAACCCTGAATGAAGAGCCCCTCTCCCCAACCCGGCATTTCTACCACTTTGTAATTTTAAATCTCAGTTTTCTTACTGAGACAATAGAGTTAATTCCCGTCTTCCCTCTATTAAACTACACGGACCCATAGGGAAATCAATAGCTTTGTTTCCAACTGCAAAGACTTTTCTTTTGCCATTAGAAAAAAACTTCTTAAGTAAGTTTGCAATAGAAAAATGAATCCTTTTTATGCGTATTTGGGAGGTGAGGCAATGGAGGTAACAGTGACTCACCTCAGATTTTACAGTTAATTAGCAGCAATGATGAAAACCTGGTAGTCTATGTTTTTTGATACCCAGACTGGTGCCTACTCCATATCAGACTCCTGACTTGCCCTTAATGGGTAAGAGTATGATAATAAACTGGACAAAGAGAAACAAAAAATATACCAGAGAAAATGATGTTTTCTTACTTAGCAAAAGTTGGCAGGGCAATCCATAGATCTAGCATAAAATTTAGCATTATAATGTCTGCCATACTTTTATGAAAGTCTCAACATTCTCTTTGGAGCTCAGTATTAGCACATAAACCCACAAGAATAAAACCCCACTAAAATTGAGGCCTTATTTTATAAAACACAAGCATAAGATCAATTTCCACACACTAAAGTTATACACCTTACCTCAATACTAAAGGGAACACATTCTATAAAGCATTTTTTGTGGAAAAAGGGACTAAAAGTCTAAGTTCTCTCTCATAATTATACCTCAGCAAATTAGAAAAATCAGTCAAAAGATTTTCCTGTGCTTACACTTTAAAGAAACATCTCAGATCAATATCAATATGAAATCTAGTCCATTATGTAAGGGCTTCGCCTGTGAGGGCTAATGGTTATTCAGCTCTGTCTCTGTATTTGATAACCGTTCTTGAGAGCATTTCACATGGGTTTGCTCGTTAATCCTCACAACACACAAGTTAAGATAGGTGGCACTTTATTGCCCCATTTTATGGATGAGGAAAATGAGGCATTCAGAATTAGGTAACATGCCCTGGGTCACATGGACACTTAATAGGAGAGATGAACTCTATGGATTCCAACACTTGCCTCAATAGAACAGAAGGAACTTCAGAGGTATTTCTACCACCACTTAACTGTCCTTGACCTTTCAGAAGTGCTTATATTTAAAGCTAAAACCTTTCTCACTAGACCTTCCCCTCACCAGGGCCTTAAAGAACAAGTGTCACTCTCCTTACAGTACAACCTTCTCTTCTGCAGACTACATACTCACAACCCCTCATGTCCAATGTTGTATTTCGGAACAATCTGCAGGTCCCTCAAACCAGACATCTCAAATTCATCTTTGTTCCTCCTCCCTGAGACCCCCCAGAGCCAACCTCCGGTTCTCTCTGTTACACGCCTCTGGACACATCCCACTTTCTTTCTTCTCACTGACCTGTGTCTAGCATGTATCATTTCTCCCCTGGACTATGACCTCCTAGCTGAATGTCTTTTGTACCAGCCTGACCTGCCCTGCTCTTTGCTCTTCAGTCTGCAGTCATCGGTTACCTTTCTATAACACAGATCCAATTTGTTGCTTCTGCTTATAACCTTCTGTAGCTCCCCACTGCATGCAGGATAAAGGCATGAAAGCACAAAAGGGCCACCTGTCTAGCCCCAGTCTTCCTTTCTGTCTTCTCTTCCACAGTTGTGCCTCATCCCCAACATGTTCTCTCCTCCCTGGACTCACCATCCACTTTCATGTATGATCTATCATTCCTGCCTGCTGTACCCCTACTAAATCTATTTGTCATAGCAAACTAATCCTCCTTTTCCATATCCAGCTCAAATGTCACTGGATCAATGAAGTCCCTCTGACTTGCCTGAGATAAAAAGTGTAAGACCTTCCTTTGGATATTTATATACTGCAGATATTTCACATACTGCATGAAGTTTACAGAATCTTGTACCTGCTTCTGTCCCCCGTTTGTCTATTTCTTGCTATCAGTAAGCCCCCAGACAGCATGACCTCTCCTAAACTCACTCCCAACACATGCAATATTCGTATGACCTGAAAACCCTGAATTACTGATAGAGACATAACTGGAAATCAGCATGTTTCCCTTGTCAACTAAATAGATTTCACACAGGAGTTTTCCTTATACCCATTAGATTAGTACCCACCTATTTTTATAATCCCATTTTTAACTCAGTGTATAATGGATATAACATCTATAGGCGGAAGTCAAAATATTTGAAAGCTGTTACAATGATCAGACCACCCTCTCCATGTCCTTCCCTAACTATGTCTTACAGCAATATCCCAATAAGGGCAAAGCTACACTGAGTAAAGCTACATCAGGACCATGTTAGGCAATGTGATCACCTACTTGCTGAAACTCAGCACAAATTAAGTCTGTCTTTGATCACATTCCAGGTGGGTTAGGTGGCAACATATCAGAACTGTTATTAGAAGCTGCAGAAAACTTGTAACTTGTATCATCTCTACCCACAATATCTGGTAATATTTCATAATCCCCTATACTCTAGAGTAACAAAAAATCCAGGCCATAATTACATATCTAATTTAGGCAGCTCTGAAGGTGCATGAACATTCATCCAGTCTGATTGCGGGGAGCATACCTTTTTGTCATTTTCAAGCCCCATCTCTTAAATCACATTTCCAGCTTCCAGGACCTCCTCTTATTGCAATTCTTACATGAAACTCAGTTATGAAAAATCACATTTTCCTAACTATCTGACAGTTACTCTTTGTTACTTTTGCTACATACATTGTCATTTTATTGTAATCACTTAAGCATTACTAAATGTTTCATTCTGTTCCACTCCTTCCTCTTGCCCTCCAGTCAATGTTTGTTGAGCACCTGCTACCTGCCAGGTTTCCTACTAGATGCTGGATATAGTAGCAAATATAAAGATTCTGCTATCAAAAGGTTTGCAGTCTAGTGCTGGAGAGATACACAAGTAGGCATAACAACCACAAATAGTACATTCTCTCCTAATAACAAACCAGCCTGCACACATTTGGCAGAGGATATTTCTTAATGCATGAATTCCGTCATTGCACTAATCTGTTCAATGGCTCCATGTTATCCACATAATAATTACTACTCCTTCTGCCCAGGACGCCTCTCCACCAATTCTATAGGACCATCATTCTCTCTCCTAAATGAGCAACCTAATCAGGGTTGCCAGATTTAGGATTCCCAAATATTACAAGCGGCATACTTACACTAAAATAATTATTTATTACTTATCTGAAATGTAAACTTAACTGGAGACCCTATAATATGTCTAGTAACTCTACACTTAATTTGACATGTCCATTTGCCTCGTTAAATTTACAATGGACTCTAGTGCTCAGGTAAGCAGCTACTCCTTCTGAAATGTATTATCCCCCTCATTTTCGCTGTTAATCTCATCTCCTTCCAGAAGTCATCCCAGACAAGAGAGGCTCAGCTTTCTTTTGAACTTGTTAGTTAAACTGAGAAAATATTAAGTAATTACTTGAGGTGACAGAACTGCAATTTTCTCAAATCCATTGACATTGAATTTTTGGGGGATTCTAAGAGAATTGTTTTTTCTTCTAAATGTCATATGAACTACTCAAGCTTGAGAAATACTGCTTAGTTTACTTGAACAATATATATTCAAAATGACCTTCCACCTGTTCAGTATCAGAGAGGTTGAGAGAAGGGAGGATAGGATAGAAGGGAGGTAGGAGGGGGAGGGGAGGAAGGTGTGCTGTCTTGGGTAGAGCCCTACCTCAACCTGGCCCAGATTCAGGTCTGACTAAACATTTCAAGGTACTACAATAATTACATTAATTCACTAAAAGAATTTTTCAGGAAGAAATCATTCATAGTTCTATAATTAATTCAAAAGTCTCATTTGAAATGAAAAGCAAAAAAAAATGTCCTTTATTCCAATGAAATATATTGCATTGTTAAGGTCTAGTATACTACACTTATACATGCTCTTGACAGAATATATCATTGCAAATAGGTGACCTTTTCCAACCCAAACACTCTCTAGAGCCCAGTTTTTAAAAAAGGCATTGATTACAAAGGTCATAAACTTCCATAGGGACTTTTTCGAAAAGAGAACAAAATGTCTTTTCTAGCATTAAATTACAGTGTGTATGTGTATACATATATATATATATGTATACACATACACACTTTTTTACATACATATTATTAATATGTTTAAAGGAACCATTAGGAAATGGTTTGGCTGTTTTCCAACAAGCTTAAGGAAACAGATACCAAAGAAGTGTCTGAATTTCTCCATGTGATGGAAAAATTATTACCAGAGAAACAATGGGTATGTATTCTTCCCAGGGAGCTGCTCAGTGAGCCACTGAACAACATTCAAACCTAATATATCTGTGGCCACTAATGAGAAATAAGCTTCCTGGCAGGTATTGCATTCCCTTCCAGGTGTGCATTTAATTGACTGACAATTCAGCAGTGGTATACCAGTAGCTTAAACAGGTAACACAGATGTATATGTGAATAGCTCCCTTGCTTCTTACTGGCAGCCTCATGGCACTCTGTGACCTGTAGACACTGCACACTGATGCACAGCCAGCGAAAACAGGTTTTGGAAACACACTGTTAGATTTAAATCCTAATTTGACCACTTGCACCCTGGGAACTTTGGCTTAATATTAAGACTAACTCATATTGTGACCTAGTGTCTTTATCTCTAAAATGGATATAACAGTTCCCAAAGACTAAATGAGATTACATCTATAAGAACTTAGCATCATTCCCAGCTCATGGAAAACACCTCATAATTGGTATTAAAATAGAAGATACACAAGGGTCTGCCATATTCCCTGCTGTAGTTCCAGTCTGTGGAACAGTATCTGAAACAGAGTAGATCCTTAAGAAATAGTTGCTATCATTTGAGTCTTTCTGTTGACTCTATTTCACAGGTTACAACAAATCCTTGTGATTTCCTCACTATGAGAGCAGTCCTAACCCTAATCCTGTTGAGATTTGCCTATATTTATCCAGTATGTGTAAACAGAAAAACAGAGGACAATTAGCAGAGTTTTCCTTTACAAATATTTCTCTGATGAATGCTGGAATCTTATGTCTATGTATTATAAAGCTTTTTTTAAAATCAGTCAATGAACTTTTCTCCTCCATTTCTAATGAGCCATTTTCTTGGCATAAAGTAAAACTACAAATTCTATTTGCTTTATCTTTTATCTATCTGCTTTGCCAAAGTTTCTTAATAGTTCTTGAGCTTTCCCAATTATCTGCAAAGAAAGTATCATTTTGATATTATACTGACTGCTTCATTTTCTTATTGTAGAACCTTTAAAACAACATTAAATGAAAGTGATAATAGTGGGTATCCTGGATTTTTTCTTGATTTTAATGGAAATGACTTCAGCATTTGCTGTTAGGTTTCAGTAAATATTCTGAATTTATTTAAGTGGTTTCCTCTTATTTCTCTTTAGCTTGAAGTTTTGCAGTGGCTGCTGAATTTTATTAATTGTTCTTTCAGCACATGTTGCTATAGTCACGTTGTTTCCTCTTTTAGTTTGATAATGTAATGGATTAAGTTGACACACATGTCCTCAGGTACATTCTCTGTATTCTAGAAATAACCTATTCCTAGTGTATTACTCATTTTGCATACCTATGGACTAGTTGCTGATACCTTTCAGGTTTTTATATCTATAATCATAAATAAAATTAGTTTCTATATATTATTTACATTATTTTCATCAGGTTAAGGAACTATATTAACATGATGTTAATTTTGTGCAAAATGAGTTTTAGATATTCTGAGCTTGAGTTTCCTGTGTTTTAGTTGCAGATGCCCAGGAAGTTGCTAGACAAATATGGCTTAAGTTTGGAGGAGAGTAATGGGCTGCAGGGAGAGATTTAAGAGTCATCATAAAGTGAGCAGGAATTAAAACCCTGAAGATAGACATCTTCTAGAAAAAAGATGTGTACCTCAATAAGATCAGTGTTCCTATATCCTATCCTTCACACTTTTAAGTGTGGACACCAGAAAAGAATCTGAATTGTGTAGGGTCATGGCATTCAAGGCAGTAGGAAACTTTTCAAAAGGAATGATCAACATCATTAAAGGAGAAGAGAAACTATCCGATGGTCCCCATGGAAATGCCCACTGGCCTAGCAATTAGATATCAGAGAGAACAATTTCAGGACAGTAGTTAGAAGCAGAAGCCAGATCGCAAGTGGACAACACCCAAATGCAGCTGAGGAAGTATGGATAACAAGGGTAGCTTATTCTTTTCAAAAAATGTGGCTAATAAAGGAATTGGATAATACTGGCATATATTTGAGGGCTAAAGAATTTTTTCTTTTTTCATAATGGGAAGTATATCTCACGTATGTCCATATGTTGAGGGTCAAGAGTTTACAGAAAATGAGGTATTAAAGATACCAAGGACAAAGGTGGTACTCATAAAAAGAGGACCACAGGATATTGGCAGGAATGGAGCCAAGGGCATGGAATTGGCCTTAAAAGAAACAGGAGCACCTTACCCACAAACATGAGATAAAAGAAGTTAAAGATAAGTGGAAAAGTAGATGAAATATAAATTGTGGTGAGAGGCTGACTTGTATCGAGCCTGATGGCTTCAGTTTTGAAGGAGGCAGTAAGGCATCTGCTGAGAATGAGGAGAAAGGACAACGCTCCAATGAAATGGTCTCAAAGGAAACTGTGGATGTCCAGTAGGGCTGTGGAAGGACATGGGCAAGGATGGGTGGCAAGTGCAAATAAGTGGTTCATGCCTTGAATCTGGGGAGGGTGGGTGCAGGGAGGAGAAACCAAGTATTTGTGGACACATCAACCTATATTCTATTTGCTTGTTTCTAGCAATACTCAGCCATGTTATAAGAAGAGCGAAAAAAAGGGGGTGAGTGGTAGACCAATGCCAATTTGCCAGTCTGGAGCCTTGGTGAACACTAAGCCAGGACAGGCATGATAGAAGAGGTTGGAAGGGGGGCTTGAATGATCAATTGTTGGGTTCACACTTGGCAGGGAAAAATGGGGGCCTGATAAACTTGACCAGATTAGGAGGAAATGACCTAATGGGAGAGCTGAATGTCTGAAATCAAAAGGCAGATGCATGGCAAGTGAGATAGGATGGTACTGAGGAATTTAAGATTCTAGATACAGAGGAGTTTTATTTAAGGACAAGAAGCTATATGTGATCCTGGGAATGGAAGGTTCAGTAGGTTGGAGGAAGTTCAACAAGCAAGGGCTAGGTTTCAGATGGGTCAGCTGTAAGCCTTTTACAATCTCCTGTAAGTATGGCAAGAGAGAAATGACAGGAGTGAGAAAAGGTAAAAGGTAGTTTCACTAGAGTATATGAGTTTTATTGGAGAATACATTTTATCTAAGAGGGGAAATGGTTATGCGTATCACGAGAAAGCCAGCTTCTCCTCTTGGCTTCCAGGAATGTGGGATTTACAAAAGTAAGGAGTACTGTGCCCCTGTAACAGCTAAAAAGGAAACTGCAACCTTAAAGGAGAGGCAGGTTTCACTTAAAGTGATGAATGAAAATCAGGTAAGACAATGTTTTGATGGAAAAAGCATCTTGCCAAAGGATTGCGGACACAGGAACCATTATTGACAATGCCATGAGGTTTCCAGAGGATCCAGTGGAAGAGTATGGAGTCAAAAATCACAGTAAAAAATTAGAGAAAGAGTAAAGGAATGGAAATGACAGGATTAGAGTTAACTGGTGGGTGAAGGGGTGGTGGTAGTGGATTTTTCTTTCTTTCCCTGGTGAATAATCACAGAGTTGAAAGGCCTAGAGAAGGATGGCCTCACATATCTTAACTGTGGCACAGTGAGGGTTCCAGAAAATATTTTGCTTAATTCCAGAGAAAGTATAATGGCCATGAGGTTCAAGAAGAGGCAAAGGAGCTCTTTTCTCAGGAGAGGCTGTCTCCCACCTCACAGAGCAGGGAGCTTTCCATTATAGTTCATCAATTCCAATTATTGAACCTATCTCATTGCAATGATTTCAAAAATCATCCTGAGAGGAGGGGAACAGTTCCCAAAATCATAATAAAGAAATACATGGGTAAGAGAACAGAAAGGCCTGAAGAATATATGAACATACCGTGCCATTCTAAACAGTTCCAAATTGAAAGTAAATTTGGATTTGCGCTTCCTGGGAGACAGAGAACGGAGGGAAACATGTAAATAATATATGCTTCACAAGGCCCAAGAAGAACACCATTTAATCAGAGTCCCCAGAACTTTTCTTATTCTAAGATGAGGGGAAATTTCAAAAATGTGTCTGTAGGACATTGTGTGAAACAGTAAACAAAGTCCACAACAGCAACCCTAAGACACTGAACATTTTGCAGCTATTTATTAAAATATTCTTCAACACAGGTTACTGGTGGAACCCTGAAGTAAAATCCTGTGAAAAAATTTGAGGGGTCAAGTGCATCACTCAGGAGTGATCTAGCTTCACATCCAGCTTTTTTAGATATTCCACCATAAATACTATTTTCTTCGGATAACTTTTAAAAAATAAGAATTGAAAAGCAGCATTTGAAGTTGGAACCTCTGGGAGGAGCACAGAATGCAGAGATACCATGATATGACAAAAGCCACATACGGAGTTTAAGAAGCATAACTAAAACCCACGCACGAATGGAGAGCCGTCGCGTGGCTGTGGCACGGAAGGCTGAGAATCACAGTCCTCCTCCTCAAGCATTTATGGGTCTTTTCCAACACAGAGCTGAGTCACAGAGGCCCTGGACAATATGTCTGGATAAATTTCACAAAAGGCATTACCTTCCACGTTCCTAGAGAAATCCGTTGTATAATACTGTCGGATTCAGGCCAGCTGAATTCTGGAGGATATCAGCAAAGATACTGCATTTCATCTTTGGACGTCCTTTCTTGGCAGAGCCAACCATCTTCAAAGGCAACTGCCCTAGCTGTGGCAATAACACCCTACGACTAGGGTACAGAATGCAAGATACGCATCTTTGATTCTCTATAGTAGCGGACAATGTTTTTGTTTTCTATTTTCTCTGATACCCTAGTTAAGCTCCCTGAAGCTCAGATTATTTATTGCATGACTTCTGCAACCTTTCTCCCAAAGGAACATGTAATCCATACACAGTTGGCATCAAATATTACTGGATGGCAGATATGTTTTTAAAATGGTAAAATTAGGAAATACATCTCATCTAAATTCATAGAATTTTCTCCCCTAATAACAGAGCCATGGGATAGCTGAAAAACACATGCTTTATCATCACTCAGTAGCAGTTTATCATTAGAACATTCTGTACTCTTCTGAAATCCAACATATCTCATCAAATCTCATATTTGGTTATTTTTCTTCTCAAAAAGTCTTGTTACAAACCCAGTGCATTGAACTACCAAACTGTGCCCTTCAGGGTACTTGGACAATAGCTTGCATTTTAAATTGTAGTAATTGTGGTGCTGACCTGCCAATCTTAAGTATATTTATAAACTACACACGAAAATGAAATGAACAAAGCGATTCAGATTAACCAGCTCTGAGTACACATTTTAAGAAAATCACTGGGTGTGCCTAGGCTCAAGTGCTAACAATTTGTTATGCATCACAGTGTGACAGCTTTCTAAATGGTAAGGAACTGTTTAAAAATTCCAAAGCATTCTTAAAATGTTTCACTTAAACATTTCTGCAATAAAATCTTATTGAACTGTTGCTTTCATTAATTTTCTATAGACTCTTAGAGAGCAACGAATTCGATTTTTTTTCTTTTAACGTTGCCTACTACCAGCAAATAAACTGTGTCTCTTTTTTAAATAAACCCCTGGCCTTGAGTTTTGGCTCCTTAATAGTAGCCTACATGGTTGACTACCCTTGGTGTTAAATTTTCTTAAATTGTATTTCTGTCAGTGTATCATTTTTTTTAAGCAATGGACCCTATAATAGCAAGCACTGGTCTGTCAGGAGTGCATTTTAACAGCATGACACAAGTATTTTTCACTACAGGAGACAAACAATGATATGTATTACATGCAGTAAACACTGCCTTTGGTACATAGGGTTCTCTTAGCATTTATCTGTCTAAAATCTCACTGTCCTGAATAGGGGGGGTTGTGGGGAAGGGAGAAACCCTGCCTCATATTAATGTTGCCAGTGGCTATAATATAGCATTAGAGTCCACATGCCTTGCCACATTTCTCATGAAAGAAAACTTGATTTAATATTAAAACAACAGAAGTTCACACTGGAGTGTTGGTCAGTGCGTTCCATTATTTCCCCTCACCCCCTGACAATGCTCTGAATGGGTCTACTACTCCTATTACAGATGAGTAAACTAAGGCTTGGAGAGGTTGAGTAACTTGACTAGGAACATACACCTGGTGTGTAGCAGAACAAGGCAGACTTCAGATCTGGACTCATTATCATTATGCTACTCATCATGCCTCTAAAACCTAGGGATGACATCTAACCTCATCTAGTTGGGGAGATATTTAAGGACTCAGCAAGCACTGGTCTGACATTTTTCTTTTTACAGAGCAATTTTCGCAGAAGGTAAAAACCAGCAGATGAACCCATCATAATAGGAATATACAGCCACATTGCCATTAGTGATAGTTGGTGAGGAAGGGGCAACTCCTAGTTGTAGAATACTGAGAATATTCCAGTGGTAGAATAATGAGAAATGCAGTGAGATGATTTAAAATACACTGTCTATGTTAAAATGAATGTAGGTTAAACTTGTAAGTTCAGAATCCCAGTAAAAAACTGAGTTGTGGTGAAAACGAAAGGCTTAGTTTACTGCCCAGCAGATAAATCCTCAAAGGAAAATCAAAACTATTTTTTCGAATTTAAAATATCCTGAAAATGTGTAACTTTTTCGCAGATCACTGCAGAAAGGCACGGTTAATCAAGACAAAGCACTGAACACGTATGGTCAAATAAGCATATTCTCTCTATTCCAAAGATAATAATAGCTCAATAACTACTATTGACAAGACGTTTAAACACCAAGCAAACTATCAGGTCAAGATCAAGTGACTTTTCCTTAAAATCAAGAGCAAATCGATTCACTTCGGAAGGTGAGAATCACAAAGTGATTAGGAATACCGGACTTCAAGTCAACCAGGAAAAGATGGCAGTCACAACAGCTGTCTCATTGACTAAAAAGAATACAATTTCTAGAGCTGCTGGAAGTTGTAACAGAAAAAAAGCACTCAGGATGCGCCTGGTAACAGCAGGAATTAAGACTTGTAAAGCCATTTGGCCACACAACCTTCTCTTAGCTTTCTGAAAAGTATGTTTCGGATTTCTCTGTGCACGAAGTATAAATGGCTATCATTTTGAAAACTCACTGGTTCATGTTTTGCCTCTTTGTAAGATTCCAAGCACATTAGCGAAGTTTCTGTGTCGATCCCCATGACACATCTCAGTCCATTTTACAAATATAAATACAGGCTCAAGTACTTTGATTTGTATTTAAAATTTAAATTCATGTTAATTCTAAAAGTAAAGATAGTTTGGAGATGTAAGTCCCATCCTCACAAACAGAAATGCATGTTAATCTTTGGTTTTTGAAGCTGCTAAGCTCTTCCTGATGTGAAACTAAAATCAGTGAGCCAGGGTGAGGTACAGTGAGAAACATGAGTATAAACAGAATGCTTATGCAACATTTGTCTCATCTCATTGAAAATGTGATTAAATAAATTGTTTTAGATAACAGTATGTCTTTCATGTATTTTCTCATATAATTTGGACATATAATTAGAGCAAATATGTTATTTTAAACATTTTATCCTAGAAAATAATTTAATAGGACCCGGCTTGACTTTAATGAAAAAAGTCAGCCTTCAGACCTTGAATAACTGATGTTTCCACTTTAAGAGTAGAAAATTGGCAGAAAAAAAATCATCTTTGCAGTTTCATTACCTACATATTCGAAAAATGTCAATTACATTGTGATCTGGACAGAGTTTAAGGACATCCTTGGCCAAGGTGTTACCTCGTGCACGCTGTGTCGGCAGCCCTAGCTCATCGATACAGGCATTTCTTTGTATTTCACCTTGAAATACTTTAGTGTGTACTCTATTAACCATGTCAATAGACATACATAGATGTGTCGACTTAAACTCAAGTATGCAATGATACCATCACCCACGGACTGGTGACAGTCAGATGGCCAAATTCTGAGGTCTATTTTAGATACATATTTCATCACTATTACTTAACCATCATTGAAGCCAAATAAAAAGACACTTCAAAAAAAAAAACTACCAGTAAATAAGAAATGAAAAATAATCCAGTTCAATTTAGCAGATGAGCCCTATAATCCCAACCGGAATTCAGCCTGTACAGCCTAACTGAATCAACTTCGCAGTGGTTCTCAAATGGAAGTACCACCACTTCCCTCTTGAACATTTAGGAAAGTATAGGGGCGTTCTGGCTTGTAACAGCAGCAGGGAGAACCGTAGAACCACCCAGTGGTTGTCTCTAATTCTTGCTTCTGCTGCTCTCACTCACTCCAACCATACTGGCATCCTTGATGTTCCTCATACACAAGAAAGCTGCCTTTGCAAGGACTTTGTCTTGGCTGTTCCTTGTGCTCAGAATGTCCTTCCTGTATATCCCAAGGATACCTCCACCACTGTCTTCAGGCCTTTACTCAAGTCACCATTTCAACAAGGCTGTTGCTGTCCAGCCCATTTAATTTCTCAATTTCTTCTCTCTCTCCCTTCCTTCCTCCCTCCCTCTCTCTCACATGTACATGCATAAATACAAATTCTGCAAACTTCTTATACTGCTCCACTGTTCCTCCACTGTTTATCGTCACCAAATGTACTCAATACTTATTTTGTTGATCATCTGTTTCTCCTAACTAGAATATAAACTTTACAAGGGGAGGAGGTATTTCTGTGTTGTATTCAGGGCTGCATCCTAGGGCTTTGTACAGTACCTGTGGTATAGAGAATAATGATATTTGTTGAATGGGAAAACAGGGCCCAAGGATGCTAAGCATGTAGGGGGCATCATTTGCACCTCTGTTGATAGCTGACCAATATCTGTGAGAAGAGATGAAATAGTGCAAACAGCTTGAAAGTTAGAGAGCTGAGTCTATCTTGCTCTGCATCTGAAATAGACCTCTCAAGCTCGAGGCTCAGCTTTTATAATAGAACTGGCTTCCAAAAGGATTTTATGGAGCCCAATCTTTACTTATTATTTATAACCTCCCTTCTTCAAAATTTTTTCTCATCTTTCCTGATTACACTTCTCATTGTCTATATTGGTTTCTTGGGACATAACTGGACTAAAACTCATTATATATTTTACTTAGTTATCTAACAATGGAGACTCTATTGGTCATAGAAGATTTGAAAAATAAGTTGCCCTGACGTCTTTCCCAAATTTCCCAGACTGAAAACTTTATTCTTTACATAGTAAAATATTAATAACTTTATATTTATATATTATATAAAATCAATTAGAAATATAATATTCTACATTCATTATTTATAGGAATGAAGCACTGGCACTCAAATATTTAAGTGACTGAATGATTTCCTTTTCAAACTGTTAGAGAGATACCAAAGCACGTAATCATAAATATAAACCCTAATACTACCTACTCAGAAGGACACACAGTGGAAAGATGGGATTCTTGTCACTCAGAACCCTTCTAAATTTTCTTCCTAATAAATGGCTACATAAAAACTTTTATAAGTTTTAAGCAATTCAACAAACTTATCATTTCTTTGTATCTTCCAAAGTACAAACAAGCCCTCAGAAGATATTTACATGCAATACTGACTATATGACTATATGCTTTAAAACTATATTCACAATATAGCTGAACTTCTCACTTGTAAAATACAAATAAACTTGCCTATTGAAATGAATACTCCTATTTAGTGTTAGAAGTTAGGAATGCTTTTTCCATTCACCTCTCCTACTCCCACCCCCGTCTCTACCCAAGCAAAGGAACAGTGGCTAATCATTCATGGTTCCTAGTCTAACATGTAGCTGTTGGTCAGAATATATTTTTATTGAGCAGTTGATAAACACAGAAGAAATATGATGTTCAATGTCATAAGGTATTTTAAAGTGTTACTGTCTTGACCCTGCTATTTTTGTTGAAATGTGAGCAGATCCATCAGAAGACATTACTTAAGAGATTTTGAGATCTTTTAAAAACAAGAGAATAAAATAATTTCAAAAATAGTAGGTCCTCTTATTAGAATTGCTCTAATAAAAACATGGCATTGTTCTAAAAGTTTTGAAAACAAGAATAAACTAGCAATGTCTAACATTTGCTTTTCCCCTTTGAAGGTGCCTGCTGGGATTCCCATAGCATAAATGAAATGGGAATTTATTTTTTCTCAGCGGTATTTAGATTACTATTAAATGTAAGCATTAGCACATTTTATGAAGTTCCCTGCCCCCTTACTAGTCCCTGTCATACTTCATATTTGTTTACTGAAATTGATGTTCTATTTTTATTAATAGGATGGGTTTAATGTAGACGACACTTTACTGCATTAGTAATAACAATTTTACTTAAATATGGCTTTGTTGTACTCCTCTGCAAATAATCTTTGAATTCCTAAGAGTCTTTTATTTTCCCAGTAGCCCAGTTGGAGAGTTTTTAATATTAAACTGTATCATAACAACCCATGCTGGTGAGAGTCTAACTTAATACACACAGCTTAATGTTAATTTTCATCTTCAAATCAGGGATCTGACTATGCCAAGATGATTATTTATCTCAAGTGTGATTTTGTTTTAAAGCAGTAAAGTTCACAGCCAGCATTTTTTGCATCATAAAAAGACTAACACTATATTGGAAAAAATTAAGCAGATTTATACTTTATATAACTACAAAAAATACTGTTGAAAAGAAGGAAGTCTATCAAGAAGTTTTGATAATATAGGGCAGGAAGCAAAAATGGTACAGGTGACTGATGTGGGTGGTTTGTGAATATAATAAATATGTCTGATGATTATAATAAAAGGGAATGCTTAAGTCCTAATTTCTGCAGAGGAAAGTTCACCATTAATATCAATAATAAGGAACAAAAACCTCCACAAGGAAAATAAATTGCTTTAAAGTAAAACTTGAAAATCTAGGTGCCACACTTCTTGTTTCACAACATAAACTTATCTTTCTGAATAAATTTCTTATAAATAGCTTTAAAAGGGAAGTGTATGGTTAATAATAAAAACAAGTATGTTACAATGGTAGAGACAGACAGTATCAAACTCCATCGGACCTGAGAAAAACAGAATTGGGTGATAAAAATTGCAAGGGAATAAATTTAGACACCCTACAGTATTATAAAACTTGTCTTTCCTCTTAGAATGGTGGACATCCTACAAGAATAAGTCAGTGCTATAGTTGACAATACTAAAAAGTTAGATGACATCAAGTATCTGAATTTTGCAACTGTCAAAGCTTGCCATGCTATGGTGATATGGTGGAAGTCAATGACAACAGAAGTTGATGTTCATGCTAAGGTTATACAGATTCTAATTATCTGTATGTGCAAGTATATACCCACCTACACCTCTTGAAAGGCTTAACAAGGGGTACTTCCAAATTGCAGTAGGAGTCATCCCTTATGTAAAGCAAAAAAAAAAAAATGCTTTTTAAAGAAACATGACCAATGCAAATGCTGTGTTTTTTAAAAAATATATAATCTGGACAATTGAGTAGATTATTACTATTTTTTATTTTCATTGTTCCCAAGATCTCGTCCTACATTTGCAATTCATGTATTTTAAAATTTATGGATTAAAGTAAGAAACGTTTGCTAGGTTTCTTTTGGAAGATGGGATGGGGTTGCAGTATATCATTTTGAATAACAGAAGACCTTCTCAGAGGAACTGGAAAATGTTTTCAAACCAAATACCAAAACAAGACTTCAATGCCTTACAGTTTAATGAAGGGAAATATAACGGTTGTTTAGGTTGGTGCAATTCTTCTTTTAGGCTATATAATTTTGATGTGAGGCAGAAAACTGAACTATGTAATACATTTCTACAATGCATATATTCATCAAAACCATTTACAAAATTACTACTTTCAGTATATTTTTTAAATGAGATTCCTTAATAAATTATGTTTATGCAGTCAAAAAACAGCATTAAAATTTATTATTAGTCACTTAATGGAAGTTAATGGTGAGTTTATAAATGAAGTGCTGGCTTACTTTGATATACTCTAAGAGCAACCAAAAATAGATTTTCTTTCCCAGAGTTCAATGTATTTGTAAAGTGCAAAATAAGCAAATTTAGCAATTCTCAAATGTAGTTTTCCCAAATGCATTTAATCCTAAGTATACTTATAGAAACAGAATACTTTTCTGCTAAGTCAGGTATGTCTAACTATTATCTTATGTGTAAAAACTGTTCTGACTAAAGTATTCTGTGCTTTATAAAAAGGTAAAAAACAGTAGAGGTACACAAACAGTGTGAAGTGTTCTTGTGTTTTTAATATTCTTGGGATATTTTCAATGAAAATATCTATAAGTCAAGCCAAACCAAAACAAAAAGCTAAAATAATTAAGTGTATTATTAAACACTCAAAATGGATGTATAACAGATATAAGGACATAAAGATACTGTAGATAAATTTACAAATAAGAAATTCTATACATAGATGAAATATTTTGAACAGATTGTGGGAGAGGAGTTTTTGCTCAGGAAGTCTAGTGTGGATCACCCAATTTTTTCTAAAGTGATGGCACCCTCTCAAAGTACTTTACAAAATAAAATCATCACTCCTAATTTGTACTGGTCCATAAAATGTTTAAAATATAATTCAACAAAGCTTTTCTATCATAAACAAAAAAATGGACTTAAATTTACAGCTTTTTATAAAGCTATAAATAAGATAATTTCAAATAATACAATAGTTTTTAACAGACCATGGAGTCTAATACACTCACATGCCAAAATATTTAATACTAAGATTAGCTTAGACACTGAAATATGATAAATGTTACGACTATAATAGAGTGTTAAGAAAGCTCAAATGAACATTGTTCGTATAGAAAAAATTTTATTTGAGAGGAGTTTCTTTCCACATAAAAGCTTAAATTTTCAGAATTCAAATTAATAGAAAGTGATTTTTAATACTGCTCTGCTTTTTAGGGAAGGTATTTTCAACTGCCTAATATTAAAAAGATAACAAGGAAGAAAAAAGAATGAACACTTTATTGCACATTGAAAAAAACTGCTGTGAATTGTCAGATGAAATAGTATTAACAACATATTCATGTTTACTTTTATGGCCTTAATTATGCACTAATATATAAATTTAACCTTATAAAGAAATGTAGAGGCAGCAGATTTGATCAGTGTGAAATGGAGTTATAACTAGATTAATTTTATACGTAGCATTTAGTTTTAAATTTCTATTTTAAAGTTATTATATTCTTATATTAAAGCATATAAAATTTAGAGCCAGCATAGCAGGTTTAAATCCTTTTTGTTAACTGGCAACTCTGTCGGAACAGGAAACATCACTTTTTCTTCACAGTTACATTTTAAACAAAGCATCTACATATAAAAATAGCAAACTGCATTCAATTTTATGTAAGATAGTTTCAGCTTCTCATATACAGGAAGAGCTATTAGCAGCTTCCATGGCAAACATCACAGCAAACAGCTTTGAGTACATTCGCTGCTAAGACACCATTCAGAGAAACAAGATACAGCCTATATCAATGTAATGCCTAAAATATAGCACAAGTAAGAAGCTTTAAGCTTAACACACACACATACAAACACACAAGCAAAAATTGCCCCCAAAAGCTTGAGTGGTTAAATTCTGATATTCTTTACTGCATGCAGGTTGAAAACTGAAGTATTTTGTTTTCTCCTGATTCTGACTTCTTATTCTCAACATTGGTCACAATATCTTAATTCTAAAACCCTGATTGTACATTAACTACTTTATTCAGATCTTCTAAGTGGAAATAAGGATAGTTTAGCCGTGACTAGAGTTCTGCAAATATAATTACTAACACTTTGCTATTTTTACATAATAATGGTTAATCTACTTTAGGCGTTCTATTACTTTAAGCCCCAGTTCAAGGTACAAAGATGCTTCCATGTCTAATTCGTCATAAGCTCAACTTTTTAAAAATAAAAAGTTATAAATGTGCTGGGGACATTTTAAACAGATACATTTCTAGGTCTTGGCATATAAATATTGATGGGCAGACTGACTTCTTAAAGTCAGAAAGCATGTTAATAGAGGAAGTTTTTAAAAATCAATCCTTCTGTTCCTTTATCTAATGAGTTTCTGAAGGCAGAGAACAATCTTACAAACTGGCAAATTCTCTCTCATTAGATATGTGCATTTTGTCTTCTACCAAAAAATAAAGCACACAGTCTCATTATGGAAAGTGAACTGTTAAGATATGAAACTCAGTTCATAGACTGTAAAATCTTTTCTTTACTCTCTCTTAAATATAGCTAATTGTGCCACAAAGGACAAAAAAAAAATCCCGAGAAAATAAATTTACCACAAAGAATAGTTTGTCACCCTTAAGAGAACATCTTATGATTTAACGTCTTAAATTTATTCAAAGAACTTGTGTCATTGCCATCACTACTCAAAGTAATGCATAATGTTAAAACTTCGAGACTCAGTGTTCAGCATTAGAAGTGTTTTCATTTTCTTTTTTTGAAAGGAGGATTTAGTTAGGAAGTTAAATACAATTGGCAAAAATATTTCACTTTTTTTTATTATCTGGCCCAGGTAAATGCCTATAATCAATGATTTATTAGTATGGATAAACAATGTTTTCTTTTTCACTTTCCACATTTTATTTAGATGCCTAGTGATTTAGACAGAGAAATACAAAACAGTAGGTTATTTATGGCTTATTTGGTGCATCAAAGAATATATAATATTCAAACACCAAAACCCAAACCAAACCATTTTTTAATAGGATTTAACGATTAGGCATTGTCTGTACAAGATACAAAAAGGAAATGTGAGCTAAGGGGGAAGTGAGAAAAAACTTATTTTCAAAGCTCATGAAAATACCCACAGAATACTACCTGCTCTCTGATGATTTACAGGTTTTTTGTAATAAACAAACAATAAACAAACATTTTAGGTGCACCTCCTTTTTTCCCTTAGCTAACTTAATCCATTTTCTAAAATTATGCCTCTCACCCAGTAGGCATTCCATGAACATTTTTGAATGATTATCTATACACATCGAGGAAATGAAATTGTAAAAATTGTAAAAAAAAGTTTCTTCATTGTATTTGTCTGTTTGACATACAGAACCAGACTATTTTAACTTGCCAGTCAGAGACATGTGTGGTTGAACGCTGACAGTATTTCACTGAGTGTGGGTAAAATGGCAGTATTTCCATCTAAGATACATGCTTTCTACATAAAACTATACACCACATCTGTGGCCTAATCTATAACACACAACATGGTGTTTTGCACACATACCAATTCCCCATTTCACTTCTGTGATTTTTAAGTGTGGAGGAATTACTCCTCGGCAGAGAACTCCTGTTAAATAGAACAAGCCTTCAGTTGCAATAAGGGATAAGCTTGCTCTTAACAACTTAGTTTGAAATGTTAACAAGCCTTAGGGCTGTTAGCATAACAACTGGCCATTAATGTGGTAATGATCAATTTAAGAGAAAATTATATGCTAAGAAATGAATATATTGTCAATCAGGACCAGGATTTTTACTGGAAAGAGTATGACTTAAAAAAAAATAAGTTAGTGAGCATTAACTCATTTAATTTTTGAGCCTATCAAAAATGAACTGAAAAGTATATCACAAAAAGCAACCTAGAGAATCACTGACAGATAAGATTTCTGATATGAAAACTATTTTAATAAATTCCCTTCAACAAAACACTTACTGGAGACTATCAAATAGCAGTTAAACATCACATCTTTATTACCATAAGGAAGGATAACCACAAAACAAGCCAAAGTTTACTTTCTCTGCTTGCTATTACCTCGACAACTGTGGAAGTTTCACTCACAGTCCAGGCATTTCATTGGCAAATGTATACTTTCATTAAAAAATCCAGATCTTTCAAGAGACTGACTTTAAATTTTACTTAATTTTCATCTCTGTGGCTTATTAGAACACCTTCATCTTGCCCAGACTGTACAAACTCTTTGCTTTGGAATTATTGTAATATAAATCCACTTGAGATACTGCAGTTATAAACAAATGCAAAAGTCAAACAGAGTCAAAAACCATGACTATTGGTTAGTAAAGATAAAGCAGAACCAGGAAGTAATGTTACATCACTAAAATCAAACACTAATGCTTTATGTGGAAATGAGACTCTAATTCACAATGCGCAGAGGAGAAATGTTTATTTCAAAGCGAAAAGTTCTAAAAAAAAACTTCCTGGAATAAGTTAATTCTGATTAGTAGTACCACCCCAATGAGGGAAATCCTGGCCATGGAGAGTCACTTCCCATTGTTGGCACTGTGGTTTGTATTTTGTGCCCTTGGACCACAGAGTGGTCATAATTAGTCAGGAGGATGTCAGATGAGGCAGTCCTAAGAGGGGAAAGAGTAGACTCTGATAAACAGAATTGGATTCACCCTCTTTCACCACCATTAATCAAATGATATGGTTTTATATTATATAAAGATTAAGTCAGACTAAAATTATATACCAAGAAGCACCAAATTCCCTATAAAACACTTCCCCAAATGACCAGACGGTTAAGGAGTTACAGCTGACTGATAAATTTGGTGTCATAAGGGGAAAAAAATCCAAAATAAATCACTTAATGTCGGACTAGAAAAGTGATTCATTGTATCAAATATGAAAACCCAAATGATGCCATATATCATTTCTCTAATTTGATAGATCCTACTTTATTAAGATAAGTAATTTGCCACTGAATCAAGTCACAAGGTTCCCTGAAAAGCAAAATAATTTTTCTTGAATAGAAGTTCATGTGTTGAGTGCTAAATTCTGGGAAACAAGTTTAATGGGCTTTACGACTTCATTAGCAAGAACATCTGAACTGTCCTAAAACTGTTCAGATGTTTACAGTCCAGAAAGTGGCTATAGTTTCTCCATAATGATGTAGAACTTTATTTTGTTAATTTCCATGAAACTACTGGCAATTTGGAGGCTGTTAATGCTCAGTGAGCTTCACAATGACTACTTGGAATGCCATGGGGGTGTGTGGGGAAGGATGAGGTCACACTTGGGGTAAGTTTTCAAAACTATACAACAGATACACTAATAAATACCGGTTAAGAATTTCAAACTGACATTCTCTGACAAATCTGAAACAGAAAGATAGCTGAACAACTTTACGTTATGCTCAGCCTATTTTGTCACTTAAAGTCTAGTAATAAAAAACAACAACAACAACAATGGTAAGCTGATTTCTACCAAATACATCCTTGACACGAACGGGCAGTCTGAACAGAGGCAACGGAATATTTATCCCTCTCTATGAGCATCCTCTGCAGGCAAGCCAAATCAAAACACATTAGGTATGACGTTTTGATGGCCGTTGTTTAAACAACAGTGTGTGTAACCGGCACCTGGCAACATGTGGAAGGCTGACCGGTCAACATCTTTCAGGAATATAAGCTGGTAGTGAGGAAGTGAAACTGAAAAAATACACTTACAAACGTATTTTAAAAGGAATGCAGTCATCACTGGTGTGCAAGGGTAATTCCTACCTCAGATAGTCTCTGCGACAAAGGATAAGATTAGCTTTAGTGTACAGGGTGGAGCCCACCTCTCCCAAACGACAGTCGCAGCAGGCACACTTCAGGCAGTCTTCATGCCAGTATTTGTCCAGTGCCTTTAGAAGATACCGGTCCTTAATCTTTCGGTTGCAGCCAGCACAACCTTTCGGCTTGGTGTCTGGCTGGACTGAGAGCATTTGTATACCTAAAGGAAGACAAAAAAAAAAAAAAAAAAAAAGAGAGAGAGAAAGAGAGAAAGAGAGAGCTGGGACTATAAGAAAGAATCAAAAGATGTCAAAAGATCTCAAACACGTTAAATATTTAATATTGCCTTTTTCAAGGAGTGTTCGACCTTCCTTTTTAGGGCCGTACTAAAATCCAACTACAGTGTGGAAACAAAAAGCTCAAACTTTATATAACGACCTTATTAAATAAAGCATTCATAAAGGCACACATAGAAGGTGGTGAAAATAATAAATTCGTGTTGCACACAATAAGTTGACATGATATACACGAAGTTAGGTGACATTAAATCATTTTCTAGCATCCCCTTTCTCTCCATTAGAGCAGATCCTTTAGGGAGGAAATGTGAGTGACGGGCTAACAATCTTAAAAGAAAGCTATTTAACAAACTAGTCTGTGCATCATCTATAGGAACCAAAATATATATTTTTTTAATTGGTTAAAAATTTCACTTAATATGGTGGAAGGACAGTACACCCTTATGGGATGACACTAACCTGACTTAGCAGTAGAGAAGTTTACAGTTAAGCACACAGTACAGTCACCCAAAATGCTCATCGACCTTATGTTACTTGTTTGCACCCAAATACTTCCTTCTGTGTCCCTGATATTTTAAAGTATTCATTATGTTAAAATTTAAAAATGTATTTGTATTCACAAGCATTAGTCAGTGTCTCAATTAATGGCAGAATACCTAACTACATGGACATGTTTTTACTTAAAACCAAACTATAGGATTATTTAATTTATTACCATAAACATGCACTTATTTGTTTTATAGAAAAAAGAAAAAACAAGGTAAAATCTAAATATATATAAATTACATAAACATACATGCATATATATATATAATATATATATATTATATATATATATAACATATGCTATAAAAATACTCTAGTAGACATAGGGTCATTTATATATTTTAGAGATAAACCTCTATCACAAATAGGCAAGTCTAGCTGGGTTCTATGGGTTTTACAATCTAATAGAAATCTTTTCAGTGACCAGATATTCACCTTTGAGTTTCTTTTTTCCTAAGGGTCAAACACCCAGTTTAAAAAAAACCTGACCAACTATTCACAGCTTCATATTTATCAAATAACTCATTTTCAGCACTATAAAATACTGCAGCTATCATTGGTTCAAAATTTCCTGACTTTAGCAATTATAATACAGAGGCCCAAGACAGGGTAAGGGACTGGCTCAAAGCTGAACGACAGTTAAGCACTAGACTATGTGGCCTTCTTACAATCCAGAGACTGGGCAACTATATCATGCCTCCTTTCCTAGGCATAAAGTTTAAACTTGGACAACGAAGGATACGAAACACTGAATGTGCATGCACTTGAAACAGTTTCAAGAAAAGAAATGCCAAGCTATAATCTTGAGCATCTTCTGCACCTTTCCCTACTCCAAAATAGCTAAACCTTCTTTGGTATCCTCTGATGCCTTGTGATGAAGCCTCTACTTCCATTACCTTCGCAATCTTTTTCTTTTTTAATCACTCTGATAAGAGGCATCAAGGCACTGTATCCTCACAGCTGAATAACTTTTCTAGCTACAAATAATACATGAATCGCACATGATATTGTTACGATGCTGAAATGCCATTAGAAAGAAACTTCTCTAGTTGAGTAATGGAGTAGGGAATGGCAGGGAGGAAGGCAGGGTAGCTGTTCTTTCTGCATGATATGCATAGCGTGGTCACAGGAGCTGCGGACTAGCAGCTGGATTTGCACAGAAGAGCAGGTGGTATTCCTACAGCCTGCTTTCTGTTCCTTTTCTTTGAAGAGGCTAAGGGTCTAGTGTAAGATTAATCATAACCCTTGATAGCTCTGCTAAATCTCTGGAACTTCTAACAAATGAAGTTTCTTTGATCAGAACTAGTTACCGTCTTCCAAAGAGGCTCCACAAGGAATGAATCCCATTAATTACAGTACAGAACAGACCCAAGTGCCTCTTCACCATACACCTGGTGGGAGGGGGAAATTTTGATTTGACTAAATGACATTCTGGATTTCCTATTGAAAACACCTAGAGATATATTATGGGTGGCTATTCTAATTAGTTAACTTACAAGGCTATTTTTTTTTAATCACAAAGCTGAAAAAATTTTTTTAAACCTTTTTAGTTGTAGCTAAGCTATATTTCCCTTGGTTGAGTTACTACCACCAAGTGTAGAAGGTCAGCTATCTTTATTCAAAACACTTTGCAACCAAAACAGGGAATATCAACATTTGGCACAAGTAACACTGCCCTGCTTGTCTTCACAAAATGTTTTTGTTTTGTTGACATTTTAATTTAGCACTCAGAGGCCAATTAATATTTGAAACTCTTACATTCTGTTTGGCCTTGGGCATAAAAGGAGTTTGATATTTTACACTCCCAACCTGGTACCTTCTTTTTGAGAACACCATTACCTTTCTCTTGAAAAGGAAATCTTTTCAATTCTCTGTAAGTTACCAGTTGTAGAAAAAGACCGGTTTTGTAGTCACCACATTGCCATATACCTAAAAGGCATAAAGGCGGAAGAGCACGGCGAGGGAGAGTTATGTGTTCAGAGCTGAGAAACATTTCACAAGTTGCTCATAGCACATCAGGACTCATAACTAGTTTTAGATTGGCATGTAAATTGTTCTGAGGGAAATTCTTATTGCCTCTGAGACCCTGCCATTCTGAGTTATTTGACAGTTTAAGGGAAATCATAATTAAAAAAAAAGACATAAATAATAGCCTGTGCAGTGTAGTGTGCAGAAATAAGTAGAACCATTTCATTTAAACTCTGGTGAGCTTTTAATTGCCTGGATTGCATTGTGAGGCGGCCTAACGGTTGATTGCCTCCATTATGTTCCCTTGTTCTGTGCCATTCATCCGCGCAGTCTCAGCTTCAGTAGTTAACACAACAAAGTAACCACAACTCCACAACACACAGGGGTTTAAAAAAAAATAATCATAATGAAAGATTTGCAGCACTTAGACACAGTCTTTTATATTTTTGGACTAACTACACATAGTGAATGGAAAACATTTTGTCCCTGTCGGAAGATTCACAGAGAACAATTTGGGAGAAGGAACAGGAAGAGGGAATACATAAAGGGGGTTGGCAGAGATGAGGTGCCTCAGGAAGATGCTAAAATGGGAATGCAGGTTCTGCAGCTGGGAGCAGCAACACAGATTAAAAGAATTTGGCCAACATGGCCCTTCGATTGCCAAGAGGTACCAAACAAAAGATTTTCTCTCCTCCTGCCCATCTTCATCCTCTCCCCAGCCCCCAGCCCCGATTGGAGAACTGGATTGGACCTAAGAGCTTGTTTCTCTCTGTTCACTGGCCCAGAGCATCCCTACAGGCTGCAGCCCCCTAAGGGACAACAGTGCAAATAGATGTCCCCAGATCTCAGGCACTGGAGCTGCTTAACTCTGTTCTGCCCCTTCAACTCCCAACCCCCCTCCCCATCCTTCCACCACCTCCCTCCCCTTTTTGAGCAATGGAGCTGGGAACCAATTTGATTCCCTTTTTCTCCAATGCAGCTGCAAGGCTCAGAGATACTGACATTTTTCCACTCTTATCAGTTTAATTACAGTTACCATGGCAGCAAAGTGCTAGTGCTTGGCAAAGGCCAACAAGAGATTTGCAAGACTGAGTTCAATTTTGATGCAGCTCACATGCAAAAAGAAAAAAAAATAAGAAACATACATACACTCTAACAAAGAATCCCTTGCGGAGTTTATGCTCCAGCCTTTTGTGGTTGTGTCTTTGCAGCCACACAGGGATGATTTGCAAAGAATGTAGCATTATTTGTTGCACCTAGCGAGATTAATTGGTTTAAGCAGCAGTCTTTCAAAGCAGTTACAACAATAATATTTTGGATCTTTTAAAAAGACACAAAAGCAGCAGAAAAGCTGGAAGGCTTCTGAGCAGCCAAGTGCCGAGCGCCGGCAAAGTGCATCTATGATAGATTGTAACCTTACCAAAACTTTTCTCCTTTTTCTGCATGAGTTGACTTAGACGTGCCCGAGTTGCAGCAGCTTTGCATTGAGCACCAAACCCAAAGGTAGAGGTGGAAGGGGTTCTTCCGGATGTAGCTCAAGTGTGGACCTGGTGCGCAGCCTACACCGCCGAGGACCGACTATTGTGAAGCCACTTTGGGAGCGGGTCAGAGTGGCGACAGTGGGTGGGGGAAGGGATGAGGGCGGCCAGACCAGACACAGCACAGATACAGAGCCCCTCGCAGCGTGGCAGTGTGCAAAATGATGGCGAATGACAAAGCCACATGCTTCCCTAACTCTGCCCGTAATCCTAAAATCCCAGCGGCCTCTTTTAGCTTCGTGGTAACAAATGGATTTGATTAAACTGTCACATGCAGCGTTAGCATAGCATAGCATGCTCAATATGAAAAAGACCATAAATCTAACTTGTATTTCATAACAGCAATCTGGGTCGCCCCCGTAAAAATGGGCTGCATCAGTTTGAATCTCAGCCTATTAAGACATAGGCACCTTGTTTCTGGAACCTCTCCCTTCTGGCCACTTGTCCCCAACCACCCTCTCCCCTGCAAATGGTCACTTTTCCATCTCGTAGGAACCACGGTTTTGTTATTATGGCAGAGTGGGGAGAAGTGGAGTGCCAACAAGAATCAAAAGATTGTAATTTCAACTCTTGAGGGAGGGAGTCCTGAATGCCATTAAGTAAAGAGAGGGGGTCCGGGACCCACCTCGGACTGAATTCCCCTCCTGTGGGCCGAGCCCGAGCGCATATTTCCCAATTCCAAACTCTGCTTGCCCCTCTCTTCCCGGGAGTCAGGGGTGCAGAGATGCTGCAGCTCATTGTGAACTTTGACTATTATCCACTCGAGTCGTACTTGAGACATTCCGCCCGCAGCCGCTCTCCCTCCTTCCATCAACATCTTCCGCCTGCATCTATTTCATGTCTCATCATAAAAATAATGAAGCCTCACATGATTTAGACAAAACCGTCTCAGCAGAGCTGTAGCCCGAGCGAAAGTTGCAGTGCGGAGCTGGGCTGCAGCTCCAGTTTATGCCTCATTAGGGGAGGCTGGGGAAGAAAAAAAATAACCCTCATCCGCACACGCACGCGCGCACCCGCAGACACACACCCCGCAAATAAGCCGAAGCGTGTGTACCCAGTTGCTGCACTTACCTTCTCAATTAAGCGATACAGGGGGAGGCCGTTCAGAGAGCACAGCGGCTGCTTTGTAGCGCTTCTCCTTGGGAAAGGTCAAAAAGAAGCATTGTTTGAAAAAAAAAAAAAGAGGGGGAGGGAATCTCTATGTTTTAAGTTTAAAATAATGAGGTCCTCAAGGATCCGCCAAGTAATGGTGTTGACCGCATCTGAGCCACAGGTGTCCTCCTTTTAGGCAACTGCAGTCCGAGGCTGTCTCTCTCCGTCCTGGCTCGAGACAACTTACCCCGGCAGCGGCGAGGAGCCGAGCTGAAGGAAGCCGTGGCTCTCAGCTGCAAAATGCAATCCCTTCCCAGCCAGACATAATACAGCCAGAGAAAAGGTCACTCGGTTATTACTGAGCCGGCGGAGCCCAGGCAGCGCTTGTCAAGACCACAGAGAAGCAGCTCCCTTCCGATTTAAGACTATTTCCCTCTCGCCCCCACCCCTCCCCTCTTCTCTCCTTTCCCTCCTCTCCCTCCCTCTCTCTCAGGCTCCCTCGCTCGCTCCCGGGTGCCTGTTCAGCAGCTCAGTCAAGTACAGCCGCCCTCGGAAAGTGCAGAGCAGCCACGAGACAGATCGGGCTTTGTTGCTAATTTCCCAGGGTGAAAATTTACAAGCCTGCGAGGGCAGTCAGCACAACCACACGCATATGCTACTCACAGTCACTGGGGACGACCCCGCGCACAGAAAGTGACCTCTGCAGAAGTCTACTCAGGGAGGACCCTGTCCCCTGCCCCGTCGAAAAGAAGTCCTGCGAAAGAGCTCGGGAGGAAGAGGGCAGGGTGCCTAAAATTTTGGAATAGGTGGCCACATTTAAAGCAAACCGTCTGCCAGAGTCATTTCGGAAGCTACCAATTATGGAAATTAAAGCAAGGGAATCAAGCTGCTACCCAAATACACCGGAAAAATATCACACAAACCCTCCTCTCTAAGAAATGTTTGGGGGGGCTCCGGTTGCCGGGTCTCTGACTTCCGTTAATGAATTCTCTCAGGTCGCTGCTCCGCAGGGCTGGTCTGTCACACCAGCCTGGGCCAGCGGACCACACTCTCCCCTTCCTCCCTTAATTCAAGTGGCCCTGGAGCCAAACTGTGAACTTGTTCCCCACTAACCAGTACTGAACCCCCTTCCACTTCTCCACTGAAACACTTCCTGCAGTTACCTGAATTCCTTACAAGGGAAATTCATATGCTAGATTGAAAAACACCCCAAAGCATGGAGAAACATGTTTACATGACTAACTTGGTCAAAGAGCCATTGAATTTCTTCCCCGTTGCTGCCCTGTCTTCATAGGCTGATTTTAGAGGCCTTGACAGTCATTTTCTTCTTTCTTTTTTTCTTGAAATAAGTCCTTTCTCCCCAACCTCCTCTTCTCTTTACTTTGCATCTGTGAAGGCCACTAGCAGCTTTAAAATATCTCATTCTAAGTTTTCAAACTTCAAAGTCATCCTCTGTTTCTGGTAACTATCATAGCATCCTCGCCAGAGTTTATAAAGCTCTGTCAAAGGTCAAGCTTAAAAATAGTCCAAATTTGAATGACACTGGCTGAAATGTTTTAAGGGCCAAGAAAGATTCAATTGTTGGACTCCATAAAACTTTTTTTCTTTTCAGCACGATCAGTTTTAATCTAGTTCTAGTTAAAAAAAAAAAATCAAAGCACACCCACCCCACCCCCTTGAATCTGTAGGCTAAATTATGCTTTTCTTCATAAAGAATAATGGCACAACATTGATACATTATTTTTATCCCTTCCCTTTTTTAAAGCCCTGTCATAAAATAGTATGTGATTTGTTTTCCTCTCCGTTTAAAAGGCAAGAAAACTCAGAACTAACCTGAAAAATAACGAAAGTCACAGATGGCAGATTAATAAGAACCCCTTCAGTTGATTTGTTCTGTACATAGGCAGTTTCCTATGTTTGGCTTTTCT
>JAVSCE010020501.1:135000-237539 GCA_032199065.1 Smutsia gigantea
GGTATTTTTTTATCTACATAGATGTCATGACAGACTTGTTCTTACATAATCACAAACTAAGCGATCAACCATCTGCTCCAGCCAAAAGTTTTGTTATGTTTGTATTCCTAGATCAAATTTCTCTTTCACAATCGCACAGTTCTGTTTCAACTTTTCATATATTGAACAGAATCATCAGCCACTACTGAAAGAAAACTTATATGAGGATTTTAAATGATAGTGTCTTTTAGGAATCTAAGACAACCATAGTTGTGGCCATTGCTAGTACTTCTTCAATTTGATTGAGAGATTTTTTTTTTTAAACAGCAATATTTCATTCTTGTATGGAAAACATTTGTCTCCTCTTCGTCGTTCAGAGACAAATTTAATATGTTTACCTTGGTTGAATTATTTTAGAGGTAAGATATGTACAATTCAAAAGAGGATGACAATTTACAATCCTCAAACTATTTCTTTGTGAATCTGTTTACTTGTTGGAAAGTTTACATCTATGTGTGGCTATGAGCCAAGTAGATAGTCAGTGCAGTCTGCCAAAGGAGCTAAATTTAATGTAGATCGTGGTCTTTCCAGTCTTAGTACTGAATTGCCTAATTGTTTTACACTGTCCCCATCCCCAAGAAATGGGTATAAAGATTTTCAATCGGTTTCAAATACATGTCATTCCATTTCTGTTAGGCCTTCTGAACTGTTATAGATAATGTGGAGTTAAAAATACTTCCATTTTACAAGATTAGAGATAATGTACAGGAAACATCCTATGCTATAGTAACTAGCATATAGAAGCTACTCTATAAATGGTGCCAATTATCATCATATTTGATATAACCCAGCTCAATTTTTTACTCTTCAATGAAGAATTATTCTTGTGATTGTCTCTGCTCCTGTGTTTTATAACACTTTTTGTACTTTATTGAAAGTTAGTTTTAGTATTTAATAATTCCCTGCTTTTTGTGGTCTGAATGTTTATGTCCCACCCAAATGCTGAAATCCTAATGCCCAATGTATTTTTAGGAAGTGGGGCCTTTGGGAGATACTTACTTAGGTCATGAGGGTGAAGCCCTTAAGAATGGAATCAGTGCTCATATAAAACAGACTCCCCAGAGATCCCATGCCCCTTCTACTATGTGAGGACATGGGGAGATGGCACCAGCTGTGATCCAGGAAGAGAATCCTCACCCAAAAGTGAATGTGCTGGTGCCTGGATCATGGACTGCCAGCCTCCAGAATGGTGAGAAACAAATTTCTGTTGTTTATACATTACTCAGTCTGGGATATTTTGTTAGAGCAGCTCGAAAGGATGAAGAAACTGTTAGGCTAAAAGCTTTGCGCATTCAGATTTTGTCCTAATTAGCTTTGCATTCTATCCAGCGCCAAGTGGAGGGTCTTGCTCACAATAGACGTGTATTAAATGCTGATTAAGATGATTTTGAATTAAACAATGAAGCCACAGCCCTGAAGATAATGTTAAAAATGAAATTTTTGGTATAATTGTTGATAAAAATAATAATCTAAGCATATTAAAATCAGATGCTACTTTACACTACTATTGATATTTTTCACACTATACCTTGAGATTTATTACAGCATAGTAATACATGTAAATAGTAAAGATTTGTTTTGTCATCTGTGTTTATGATTACATCATCCATTCTTGGAGGCAGAACCTACCTCTTAGTATCTGCAGGGTCTATCACAATGCTTAGGACATAATAACAACTTAATAAATGTTTACTTCATTAATAATTAAATGGAAAAATAATAAATGAATAGAAGGACTCAAAGGATAGTAGATCTAAATAAAATTATCTTTACTTAAAATCACTAGTTTTGTGAGACCAAATAAAGGAGACAAAAAATGGAGGTCAATGGAATTTTCAACACAAACTAGAATCACAGCAGTTTCTTGTGATGTGGTGAAATACTGGGATTTTTGGAAGGTTTATAGTGTTAAGAATGTTCAGGCAGATATTTAATGGTTATTACTATCAGGTAAAATTAATACCTTTAAGAGGCTATTAGTAGTGAAAGAAGATTTCAAGTAACTTATTTAAATAGTTATGTAACTTTTGCTAATTGTGTCTTAAGATACTTAAGAAAACACTAAAAAGACAAAACACAGCATCAAGTCTCAAAGACCCTAAGGCTAGAATCTGGGAGGAGCTTCTGCTAACCAATGTTAAGCCAATTTTCTTGGTGGTCTCAGGTTTCATCTCAAGACAAATACAACATCTAAAAAAGATAGGAAGACACTGTAGTTTCTTCCTATTATTTCTTTGAGTCTACATACAGGGTAATACTAACTAATGAAAGAGGCTATCCATGTGTTGATCTTTGAGGTAGTTAAAGTCTATTCTCAGACCTCACCTACCTTTCTAACTGCCATCTTTCTCACCATTTGGAAAGACCATCTTTCAGAAACAGCTGGGCAGGAGCTATGGAGTGGGGCCACTGATGGCTCACTGCATATTATCTGCTTCTTTCTCCAAAATTCTGAAGATGATGACAGAGATATCCTGGATTCAGCAGATGGAAGAACCCTTAAGTTGTTGTCTATTTATTTTCCAGAGTTTCAGAGGACAAGGCCTGAAGTAAAAGAGAAATTGCCATCTCAGGAAAGTGATTGCCTGCTAGAAACTGAAAGTCCTATTTGAATCTGGGCACACTGATTTCCTTTCTAAGTGTGAATCTGAGAAGGAGATTTTGCTGTCATTGATTCATGAGAGAGTATGACTTAGGGTAACCCATTCATCTTATAGCCTGAGAGTCACTGAATTTGGAAAGTGCCCCCATTCAATATTTTATAAAGAGGAGAAAAAAATAAAACAATAAGTAATAGAAACAACAAAAAATCCAACACTGTGGAATAAGGGAAGCAAAAGCATGAATCAGTGATGTGAGAATGAACTTGAGGAGCTCTCCTTAAATGTCCTTAAACAACAGGAGATGGAAATTATGGAAGAGAACATGATAGTTAATATAAGCTAAAATGAAGTTTCAATATGAGACTAATTCATGTTCTTAAAAGAGGGAACAAAAACATATGAAATAGAAGCAGTAAATAAAGATATCATAGAAGAAAACTTGACTGGTTGACCTGCATAGTAAGATTTGAGTGACTTTACTAAATTCAAGATAAAATAATAAAGGAAATCTATGAAACTCAAATTGAAAAATTTGAATTCCAAGGGAACATAATAGTAATTAAAAAACTGTCAAGTATCCAAATAAGGGGAAAAAGGAAAAGAAAGGATTATTCACAAAGGAAAAATGTATCCAGCTAGCTTCAGACATTGTAATTGTCAATATTCTAAGACAATGAAAAATATCTAAGAATTTTGAAAACGTAATTATGGCCTAAGGATTTCATTTCCAATTTGTATTTCCTTATGTGAAAGTTTTCAAAGTATGGTCAAGAAAATAATATTTTTGTTATTTTAAGAAAATATGGTCAGAAAAGTAACATTCCCACAATTTTACAAAACAAATTATTTTAACTATTTCTCCAGATTAATCTCAAAGAATGAGATTAAACAACCCAAGATGGAAGGGTCATGGCACAAAAGAGATGTTAAAGTTTTTCCTTTCTTTATTTGGATTAGTATTTGGAGCTCCTTCAGATAATTGGTTGTTAGAATGATTCTGTCAGTGAAAACTCCTCTCATTTCTTTCTCTTCAACCTCACCCCTTACCCATCACCAGGAAACATGCTTCTTATGTGTCATTCTTCACTTTACAAAATCTCTTGATATGTCCAATGACCTAGGAACTAACTAGCACTTGGGAGGCAGCTAAAATTTTATATTTACATGACTGAGATATTATGCTTGACAGAGTTATTGTTTGTTTTACCTAAGGCATATATTAGAAATTTTTAAGAATTTTTTTCTTTATTAATGAGGCCTATATTATTAATAGATATGTTTTACAGATTAGGAAACTTACACAGGAAGATTAATGACACCAAAACATGTTTTGTTTTTATTTTTTTTCCCACAGGCAAGGGAAGTTGGAGGCAGACCCATTGTTCACTATGCTGGTTTACATTCAGACTTACCTAGGGAACTGTAAACTAGTTTTTCTATTTCTAAACCATTCTTGAAGACTCAGAATCCTAGGGAAGGATTGCCTCAGACCTGTTTGTTTTGTTTTGTTCCTCAGAAAGATCTGGCAATCTGAGGGTCAGTCAGGTGTGGAATCACTGAGGATGGGCCAATGATAAACTTGGAGAGGGAGGATGAACCTGTAGGAGCTAGTGCCCAGAGGTAATATTGGAGGAAAGGAATGAGCTAAAATAGGAATGAACTATTCAGAAATATGACTTAATAAATAGAAGACTTTTCATCAGATACTAACATTTACCCCAACAGCACAGCTAGTAAAACAGTTCTGAGGAAAGTAAAACAAAGAGGCTGGTTGAATTTTACAGTTTCAAGATCTCTGAAAGCAATTTGTTTCTTGAGCAATTATGAGCTATTCTGCAAGAAAATATTTCTGTAGCCATGTAAATTTGAAGAGCAAAATTAATCTGGTTTCTCCCTCAGAGCCTTTAATGTATTAAAATTCATCATAAAGCTATGAGTACAAAGCATTTCCCCAGTTTGCTTGACCACATAACCCTTTTTGGATTGCCTGTTAATATATCAGTTTCAATGTCTAACTGAATTTAGAAATTACATTAAATTCTGAAAAACTGCATCATATAAACCAGGCCTGATATTTTTAAGATTTTCATAAGGGCAAAATTATAAAGAAATATCTTATTTTCTTCTCCTGTACTTAATTTAGGATTACATATAACCAAAAGACAGCTAATGCAACAAAATCATATAGAGAAAAATATGAGGAACAGAACTCTACATGAAAAATTCAAATGAGTAATGAGGAACCATACAAATGACTAATAATAATGATAATTAGCCAGATGAAGTAACATGTACTCTGAGGCAAAAAGTACATGATGCTCCTAATTTTTGCTCTTAAAGATTATTCTAGTTACCTTTCTTCATTACAATATAAAGAGTAATATTAACTTTAAAAAATTTTATTAAAACCTCTGTATAAGACCCTTTGAGTTCCCATAATTTTTTAAATCTACAAAGGTTAAAAAAACAAAACCAATAAAGTCTGAAAGTACTAGATAGCTTGAAGAGGAGACATGCTACCTATATTTCTCCTTCAATAAGAAATATCAGAGTTGTCCCTCTAGTGAAACTAAGGAACGGAGTCATTAAAAAATATGGAGTTGTCATTCTGGATTTTCTCCAGAATTTCAGTTTAAGGAAAATGAATACAGTACTTCTAGGGTTCTATCATGATTTCATTATTATCATATTTTGATACAGGTTAGAAATTGGGAAGCATCTTTAAGTTTGTTCACCTGAATGGTTTTCTTTTCTTTTTAAATCTTTATTGAGGAATAATTGACAAATACAACTGTGTCTGTTTAAAGTGTACAATGCGATGACTTGATATACATATACACATTATAGAATGGTTGTCAAGATAATTTACTCATCAATCACCTCACATAGTTACATAGTTAACTCTTCTCTTGTGTGTGTGGTAAAATGCTTAAGATCAATGAGGCTACTCATGTGGCTATATTCAGCGAGGAGATGGCTGCGTCTGGACCATCCAAAGGTATCTCCTCCATCAATCTCCCCTCTAGCCTGAGCTTCATCACACATCTGCTTGACAAGTATGACCAAGCCTAGCATGGGACAAGTCTATACAAGCATGTGAATACTATGACATGTGGCACTTTAGGAGCCACCAGTGTAATAGCCTGCCACAAGGGGAAGAATTTAGATATAATTCTGCCACTCTTGGCCAGTCATTTCTTCCAATCATACATCTTTACATATTGCTTCTCTAGGTAATGGATGAAGATGATAATAAAGAAGATGGGTATATATAAAAGTGCTTAGAAATATTTTGGGACATCTACAAATTTTGTGGCTAAAAAAATTTAATTACTATAATTTGAATTACATATTATTTGAAGAGTCAAGATTAGAACTCAGAGTTGAGCTGATTCTAATATATTGACTACTAAAATTAGTATCATAGCTAATATCACAGGTGGTAAAGCAGAAACTCTGGGCTAGGAAATAGGAAATAGGATACACAAAATTGCCATTGAGCTGTGTACCTTTTAGATTGTCATTTAAACTTTTTATGCCTCAGTTTTTTAATATATTAAAATAAATATCTTCAACTAGATGATCTCTTAGCAACCTTCCAGTTCTAAAAATTGTTGAATCCTTAAAAATTCTTTAAGTAGCATTGGAAATATGGAAGAAACAAGATGGAACTCAACGTCCCTCATCAATCATTCAGTCATGCCAGGGCCTGTGACACATCTGCAAACATTGATTTGTGGTTATTAAGATTCTAATTCAACCAACTGGGCCCTGGTAGTTGCCTATTAAAATCTTAGTCACTACAGAAAACATGGTCATAGGGTGTTTCCATGTTCTGTGTTCTCCTGGCTTATTACCAGAGAGCATCATGATTAGAACTAAATAAAAACAAGATTCCCAAATCAGGCCTATATGATATTCTATATAAATATGCAAATATTATGATTAAAATAAAAGAAAGAGAGGCCACATTGTCCTAGAGCGATGGGAGTTAAGGAGTGCGTGGTAATCCCTGGTCAGCAGAGATACAGGTCAAGCAATGTTTCTTCCATTATAATTCTTCCCAGGCTTTTCACCTTTCCCACGTGATGGGGTGCCTTGAGGAACTGAATGTGCAGAACCGACAGCCCCTTCTGCTCCCGTCAGAGCTCTTTCCCTTCCAGTCATTTACTTCAGATTTCCTTTTGCTCTTCTTACAAACAAATCACCATAAGCTTAAAACAACTGAAGATATGGTCTTGTGGCTGCAGATTGACTCTAATCTGTGAGATAAAATTTTTGTCAAGTCCACCAATTGCTTCCTTTCTCTAGTTCTCATTTTCTTGCCTTTGGACATTGCTAAATTTTTATACCACTTCACATTCGTCTATGGCATTTCCAAATAAGTCTGCTCAGAGGCGAGTTCATTTCCTCCCTTTCCTACCTCCTATGCTCTATGTCCCTCATACCAATTGCTTCATCCTTTTGAGGAGGTAATGTTCTATATGATATGTGGCTTCATGAAATGCTGAAATGTGTTCTGGACCCATTATGGAATTTCAATGCAGGAATTATTTCCTGCCTTGACTCACTGACCCTTAGAGTAAATTTTCTTGCCTGGCATCCTTCACTTCTTTCAGGTTGATCTTGCTATGAACTGAATACTACACAGAGCAGTCCTACAGAAACTTTAAGGATTCTAAAAATGTTCTCTAACCACCTGTGGCTATTTGGCATTTGAAATATATTTAATATGACTGAGAAAGTGAATATTTAATTTTATTAATTTTAATTTAAATTTAATGGCAGAGTATCCTTTTTGTATTTAAGAGTTATTTTCTTGACTCTTCTACATTTAGAATTTCTTACATTTGGACTGCCCATCATTATCCCCTCAATCCAGAAAATCCTTCCCAGGCTTTTCACCTTTCCCACATGATGGGGTGCCTATTCCAATAAGCCTAGATCTAGATTTATCTTCTCCTAGGCACCTTCCTGATATTAAGTCCCTACTGATCTCCCCCTCTTGTAACATTAAATGTGCCAGTCCTCTGGCAATCATTGCACAGTTAGGCATTGTACGTTAGCTGCTTCACAAAAGTGTGCTGCTTTCCATAATCAGACATGAAACTCTTGGAGGTCAGAAACTGTGTCGAACATTTCTTTTGCATTCCTCTTGGCAACACAGCATATGCTGGGCACCTGGTTGCTGCTCGGTAAGTATTTATTGCGTGTATAAATAAAGTAGGTTACAACAGGGAGCAGGAGGCCTGGGCAGATGGTGCCCAAATGACAAGAGACCCATTTCTTCCTCCTGGAAGTAATGGCATATTTTGGTAATTTTCCCATAAGTTTCCAGAAAAGTCTCTAAGAACTAGAATGTACATTGGGGGGGGCTGGCAAGAAGGGACCCGGTGTTGGAAACTGCAGTATACAGTTCAGCAGTATTGCATATACAGTTTTCTCTGATTTCCTCCCAATATACAATACATGTAAGCAGAACAGAGTACCGGAGCAAAATTCTAAGCTTCCTCTCATGTGTGTAGAAAGCCACATGGTGGCTCCCACCACTAGTGATTTCAAATCTGTGTAATAGTTCTCTTTTGACTTTTTACAACTTTTTGAAATTGTTTGCTATGTTATTTGTATATGTGTCTATTCAAATCGTTAGTGGGAAAGATGATTACTCCTGAACTTTCTAAACCAGTGAGACAAGGAAACACAAAGATAAAGCAAATAACAAAAACAACGCCCCACACTGTTAATGATTTAAAACTGTCCTGACAAAGCATTCCTGAATATCCTGTGAAATTACTGGTAAGCCTGAAAAGTTGTAGTGACAATACAGCGTTAATCACATTTTTGAGAACAGCCAACAATGTTTAGAATTTGTTTATATATATATATGACATGCATTTTAGATGTAACAGCCAGGAAAACCTCGTTATTACAGACCTCACTGGAAGATCTCTGAGTCCCTTCAGCTTAAAAATGCTGAATATAATTCAGAATTTATGATAATGTGCATGAGGCTAGGCTGAAATTTACTTTTGTATGATCTATGAAGCAAGGATTTGCTAATAGTGTAAACAAGATTGCTTGAGGCTTTTAACCAAGCTGTTCTTAAAGATTTTAACACATTGTGTGATACAAAGGGGTCTAACTAACTTCAAATGATTCCCACTTATTAAAGCATGCAATGAAAGTTTGCTCCTTAAGTGAAGTAGTTTTATTAGCAGCTAAATTCACAGTGTGAATTTGAAAGTAGTATATCTACATTTCTTATTAGAGTTTTATAGTTTATTTACTTATTTATTTTTGTTAATTCAGTGTGGTTCCTCCAAGAGAAGACTGTATCAATGAGATTTTCCTGTAATTAGAAATGACTTTTTCAAATAACAGTAGTTAATTTCAGTAGTTAATTTTTCAACTTTACTGTATCTGTTCTTTATTGCTTTGATCTATTTAAAAAACATATTTATTAGGCATTGATATTATTTCACTGCCAACCCAAGTGAGATTGGGCTTTACGGTAACTTAACTGCTCCTTGAGGAATAATTAAGGATCCAGAACTTCCTATATTTAGCTCTAATACCCATTTACAATTCTTAAAATGTACCATGAATTAATATAGAAATAGTAAGATTAGGTTGATTCCTGTAAAGTCTTCATTTTTTTGTTCAACAAGTTGTCATCTTAATTTGTTTTTCTTGATGTTAAAATTGTACATGTATACAAAGGCTCAGAAATATTCTGTACTATATGTAGAACTGAGAATATACTCTAGGCAGCAGGGTTTGACAATTTATCTCACTTAAAAACAGCAAAAATTCTTCTAAAGACCTGTACACATACTAGATATGTTGTATTTTACAAAAATGAATATCAAAAATATTTGCTTGGTAGAGTCTTATATACAGTTTAGAATGATAATTTGAAAGCCATTGAATTTAAAACACAATGTAGGAAATACTCTGTATTACTTGTTATAGCTACAATATGAAATCTGTTCTACCAGAAGATGTTTGTGTAAAAATCTCCATGGTCTTCCCTCACAAAGAATATTTTCTAAATACTATATATATACAAAATAATATATGTATATATATATAATTTTGTAATATGGAGGATGTATTTTATATATATAATATTTTGTAATATGTAGGATGGTGCTTTTTATAGCAATATTGACTGGATTCTACAGGCCATGTTCATATTACTAGATCAAGAGCAATGCTGATAATAGCAGACAGAATTCAGTGCAAAACTTACTACAGCAGTGCTTTAGACATTTTAAAATATTTTAAGCCTATATGATTGTAATTCTCAGTTAAATAGCCTTTATTAAATATCTGATGTATTGCTTGCACTGGCCTCAGTGCTCTTTATGCATTATTTCACTTAATCCTCACCGATTAAGAATCTGTGCAATAGGAGCTCTGATTATCTTCATTTAATATGGGGAAATCGAGGCCTTAAGAGAGAGAATAACTTTGCACAAGAGATACCATTAGTTTTCTTCTTATGGCTGAATAATATTCCATTGTGTATATGTACCACAAGGAAGGGATAAGGGGGAACAAGGGGCATTACAATTAGCACACATAATGTAGCTGGGGGGGGACATGGGAAAGGCAGTATTTACAGAGAAGACAAGTAATGATTCTATAGCATCTCACTACGCTGATGGACAGTAACTGTAATGGGGTATGCGAGGGGGACTTGATAATAGGGGGTCTAGTAACCATAATGTTGTTCAAGTAATTGTACATTAACGATACCAAAATAAAAATAAATAAAAATAAGAAAAAGAGATACCATTAGTATATGGCAGAGGAAGTACTTGAATGCACATTTGTCTCACTCTGAGACCTATGCTCTAATCCTTAAAGTTATTGTCTTTCTGAGTAAAGGTTTTTAACTTATTTTCTTATGGTACCACTTGCATTACTTATCTTAATGCCTTAAGCTCTCCATATATTACATATGAATAAGTATTAATGCTGCTAAACAATAAGATATTTTTGAAAATGAGATTATTATATTGTAAGAGGTGAAGAAACTGATCTAAGGCTTTAGATGTTTTCAATGGTTATCTAACAAAATTTGAATATAGTTATTCAGAGATTATTTTGCTCAGCAATCCAAGTGGGCATATTTTGAAATTCTATCTGGTTTCCATCAATTTTTCAATGTTAAAAGTCTTCATCTGGGATATTTATACCAATGAAATGATTTCTTGTATCTCATTCAATTTAAGACTTCTCTTTCTTTTTACTTATATGCACATGAAAAAGATCTGTTAACTTAAATTAGACAAAGAATAATGTCTTCCAGGAAAATTTATCTTGGTAGAAGAGTTACCCAAAACAAACCGCCATAAAGTATAACCATGAAAAAGTTTTGATTTGGATAAATACTGGTTTAGTAATGAAATTTTTCTCATAAAATTTACACTGTAAATAATCCCAATTAAACATTTTCAGTAGAAGAAAAATGACAATGGAAATAAGGAAATTATTTAACTATAATATATAACAAATTGATCATGGAATTAATTGGCTTAATGGATTTATTCTAAAAAATAACCTAAAAATATTTACTCTAAAAAATTTAATAAAATTATCAATGTTTTTATGATAAAGTATGTTCATAGAGAATCAAAGTATCAAAATGTCAACATTAGAGCTCAAAATATTTGCACATCAAAATAGTAGTGCAAAAACAACGGGTTCAAAATATTTTGTATCCTTTCCAAATCTTTGGTTTCTATCCCAAAATCTTTTATAAAATGAATTTGATAATGATAATATCTGTTTTGCCTACAAACTCACAGGATTTTTTTTGGAAATCAAATGAGATGATAATTATAAAAGAGCTTCATGAAATTAAAAATATTATTTAATTGTACTTACTATTTTAAACTGTCCATTAGACATTCTTTATTGAATGCATACCTAGTACAAACTAAACTGATAGTATTTTCCCCAAACTTAACCTCTCTGTGACTTCTTTTCTCTGTTAGTGACACCACAATTCTAACATCTTTAAGATTTGAGGATTCTAATTTCAGATTTCCTTGGGACTGCACCATAACCACAGAAACCAAATAGAGCTTGCTAATCAATCAGACCACATACGCTACAACCAATTGGTTATCATCCCTCAATTGCTTCTCAGTTATAGCTTTATCCCATTTTATTTAATAAAATTTCTGGAAATTTGCAGAAGTTGAGATTTTTTTCTTAACAAATGAAATTCTATTCTATATGTAAAAAACGTGATTTTAAGGATTCTCTACTTTGAAATTTTGGGTAGGGTGAAAAATTCATTGCTCTGTAGGTTTTTCTATATGTTCCATCATTAAAACATGACACACAAATATTGTTTTTTTTTTTCAAAGAAAATCTTGTAAAGGACATGCCAAATGTAGATAATTGAAGATTTGTTTCTTTGGCAAAGCTAGTGATTCAGTGACCCATTGAATTAGTGTCACTGTGGTTATGTGGTTTGGTTTTCTGTTTTATATTAAACTTAAAAGCTTCAAATAAATGAGTGTGATTAATTGAAAGTTTTAAGCAGTAGTAAAACAAGGTCAAAGAAGAAACAAAGAATTTTCCTGTACTTTATATCTGAAGCAGTGAAGATGACATTTGAGATATAACTGTAAGAAGCAACTGAATTATAGTGACCATAACTTAGCTGTGTGATCAATTTTATTTTCAGTGGAACTTGCAATATAACAATATAAGTCAGTAGAACAAATGTGGTGCCCCAGGATAGCTGCTGAAAATATTTGAGTGAATTCATTGCATGGGAAAGAGACATATCAATTTTTTTAAATGATAGAACTTAAAAAAATAGTAATAATACCATTGAAATTGGTTCAATGGCATCATCTCAAGCATTTGCTTTCTTATGATAGGAACATTTTCTTATCTGAAGATATTTTTCAGATGATTTCATCACTTCTTTTATATTCTTAAAAAATTTTTAAGCATATCAATGAATCCACATTGATGTGATTATAATCAACTTAAATGACCTTGTCATAGTTCAACCATACAGGTCAAGCACATATGCAAGTTTTCCTATATAACTACTAAAATTAAAAGCCAAGAGACCCAGGTTTTAGAATAGAAACCAAGTCAATATGTGGACCAACTATAATATATCATAATACAATTCTCTAAAAATTGTAATGAAATCTAGAACTGGAAATAGGTGAGGATAAAAATTTAAAAATATGAAGGCTTATAGACTAGCAGGACAAGCAATCTGCAATTAGGTTACAACCTTTGTAATGAAATTGTATAGATTCTCTAAGGAAAAACATTTTTTAAAAAAGGAAAAAAGCAAAAGAGAAACAAATTAGAACAAAAGTTTTGTATTACCCACCCAAAACTCTTTGGACCAAGTGGTATCCATGTGATGCATGAAGCACCTTGGTCTTTAGTGCCTAGACCAGGTATGGAAAGGAAGTACCTGAACTGGTGTACGGGACAACATACATAAGCATGTTGAGTTGCAGTGTTATTTCCAAAGTATAAAGTTCAAATGGATAGTGGTGGTAATCAAGTTTACCTTGATCCTAGCAAAACACATGTATTTTTCATAAAATGGTTAAAAGTCTTATGACTAAAGTTATGTCTTTATGTATTTTTTTAAGTGGTCAGCTCTTCAGTAGCTGGTGATGGTATATTCTGGATTTTCCAGATCAGTCCAGATTTTATAAAAATGTTCCTTTGAAAATAAAAGCAAATCTCTACATTTCTAATGAAATGTAATTTACTCTTTGGATTTTTTTGTGTGTATTTAAGTTCACAAATGAGAAGAAAAAAAGTCTATTATCAAGACATGTCCTGACTTTAGATACGGAGTAAATGGACATTTTATCTATGGCTTAACATCATAATATTTTAATACTATGTTTTCATTGATTACTGACATATATTGTACCCCTTAAACTATTAATTAAACTATATTCTCCAAATGATGTATCATTTCCTGGTTTAAACAAGGTTTGTTTAAAGTCTAAATCCACCTAAAGTAGTGGGTGGAATGAAAACATTTACTTCCTTTCAGTCTTGCGGGACATCTTCTCTCTCACCTTTTCCCTCCAGCCTCCCTCTTCCCATACGCCCTCTGACATTTTGTGGTGTCCCCACAGGGCGAACCACGCCCTGATGTCACTGTCTGTCAGCCTGCTCCTTCCTCCTTGTTCTCATTCAGGTCCTTGTTATTCCTCAAGTGAGCAATTAAACTTTCTGCTTTCCACTTTCACGCTTGTTTCCATTTCTCAATCTACATTCCATTCTGTTGCCAAAATTACCTACCTTAAATTTGAATCTGACTAAATGACTATTTCGGGAACCCTTCAAGGCCACTCTCAGGTAAATGATCACCCTCCCCAGTCTTACCTCCTATGATTTCCTGCCTCACAATGAGTAGTCTCACCACACTGGGTTCCTGTGTCCCTCCCTGAGGACTCACACCACCGTTGGTGTGCACACCCCTACCATATCGACACATTTCCTTTCCATCTCATTGGTTGAGTAAGAGGGAATGAAGCATGTCAATAAGCTCCTTTCGTGATCTCTTGAAAATGGTAATGGCCCTCTAGTTTTTCCTAAACCTTTCTACAGAAATTCTTAAAGAGGAGACGTTGGGAGAGGATGGGAGAGGAGGGGTGAGGGAGGAGAAGAGAGAAAAGGCTGCTGTCTATGAGCAGCTATGTGTCAGCCACTGTCTGTTAGACGGCCTTACTTCAGTCCTCACAACAACTGTATGGCAGGGGTATAATTTTTATTTTACAAATAAAGATATTACGGTTCAGATTGTTTACATTGTCAAAAACAGTACCTGTGGTGAAATGTAGAGCCTAATGTGTATGCATATCAAATCACCACAATGTGTACACTGTAAATATCTTACAGTTTTGTCAATTATTCCTCAGTAAAGCTCAAGAAATCATTTTTAAGTAGAAAAAGGAAAGTGGAGCCTAGAATCAAGCATTTGACTCCAAGGATGAAAATCTGTACTACACAGATTCTAGATCTGTCTTCAGGGTCAGGAGGGTTTACTGCCTGGGAGTGATTAGGTTACAGTATCTTCCTGTGACTCAGTCACAACACAGAACAGACTTTGGTGTTTGTGGATTACCAAGGTGAATTGGCAGCATCCACCTCCCACAGACCACAAGGGGCTGACAATCCCTATCTTGATGCTTTGGAATTTTTACCCAAAGGGACCAAGAGTTCCCAGTGCTGTCCCTCAAGATGCACCTTGCTTGGGTCCTTGTTCACTGGCCAACCCATTCTGTGTAGCTGTCTCCCAAATCACGAGTCACCCACATAGGTGGGAACTGTAAGTAAACAGTATAAATCTCAGGGCCCAGAGGAAACAATGTACAGCACCTTAGAACATCACTTTTTAAGTGATATATATCTTCAAAAACTTACACAGAGCATCTGGCTAAGGAATTTTGGGAGAGTAGATTCAACTTATACTTTCATAATGTTAGGGAACCTTTATTTTTCTTCAAAAACAGATATTAATATTTTGACATGAAGCTGGCCAGGTGGCAAAAATAAGAGTAGAAGGACAGAGAAAAAAATAATGCCCATTTCTTCGTAAACTGTGTGTGAAAGAGAAAAGAGTTCCCTAGAGACTGTATCTCTATAATAGAAAAGCACCAGTTTGTGAAAGAATAATGTGGGTAGGATCATAGTTAGCAGAGAAACTGCCTGTCACCAAAAAAAAATGTCTATGCAAACAAAAACCTTGTGTGCTGGCCTATTGAGGAGAATCCCACAAAGGTCCATGATGGATTAGTTGTCACAATGGACAATGCTTTCCCTGGTTTTGCCTCATTTCTTCCCTTCCCCCATCTTTTTCCTTTGCTCTTGGTTTTTAACACTACCATTTAAAATACACATTTTGTAAGGAATATTCTGGTTCAAACACTGACATGGAATTTGGGAATGTTTAAATTCTGTGGACAGTGGTCCTGTGATAAGAGTGTTAGAACTGAAATAACATGGAATCTCCCAGAAACTCCCTGCCTTTCACACTGAATAGCGTGTGAAGCAAAGTAACCAGCAAGAAACAGTTCATTCAGTTAGTTTGTGTAGGTCTGGGGTAAGTTTTAAATTTTGCTCATTTCTAGCTAATTTACTTTTCTTGGATTTGACCTTCCTAAAAGCAGATGAGTATTAATTCAGTGTTAATGGTAAAAGCAAAAGCAACACGGCAGAGCCTACGTTTTGTTCTATTTTACCATGAATTTGTGTGACTGGGAAGGGCATAAGATTTTGCTGCCTAAAAGAAAAATACATTTATAATGTGTGTCTATGTGCTCAGAGTGAATAAGAACTTTGTTAGGAGAGAAAAGACAGTAACTTTTTCTTTCATCTTCTACCTCACTGAAAAGAAGTAGGAAAGTAAAATGATCCTGCAGGTGCACTGAGGAAATTATTGTCTTTATGCAACACACATGTACATAATGTCACAGAATGATAATCAAGTTCAGTATGGCCACAATTCTTGTTTTCATACAAATTACTTTGCAATATTTTTCCTTCTTGCCTAGCTTGACTTTTTTGATACAAATTAGTAATCACAAAAATTGTCATGTTTTGAATTATTTCAAATATTTGTGAAGATAATTATATGTAGAAGGGAAGAATTTCTTAAGTTTCTATTTTACACCAAATAAAATGATTCCATATTATATCTATTATATATATTTACATACATATGTAAATGTGTTGGTATCCATATATTTGGATACCAACAGTTGGTAGACTATTTCCATGTGTCTTCTATAGATATGGGGTCCTTTATTGACATGAATATGGAGAGGACTAAGACGACTTTCCTGTAACTGGTGAACTATGTTTGGGCTTTTCCTGTAAGTAGTTATGTTGCAAAGGGAGTTTGGGGATAGAGGTAGAAGATGGTCAAAAATAAATCAAATTTATGCAATAAGGACAAGACTTGGTAGTCTCCTAGTGTAGCATTCATTCCTTTGTAGTATGATATTATATTAACGTTAAGATAAATATATGCCAATTGAAAAATGGAATGATTTAAATAATGTAAGTCCAACTCAATATTAAAATATGATTGCATTTAATAAAATAATATTTTATGAACCACTCTCACTGGCTTTCTATAAACAAATCCTCTAGAAAATATCAGCTCTTCTGTTAAACAGATTGGCTTTAGATCATTTTTATAAAATTTACAATAAAATAAAGCCAGCCAAGCAATACTATAAATTATTAGATAACTATGAATATATATAGATATTTCATTACAGGTAGAAGCAGTTTGTGGGGATTTTAAACAAAGAGATATTAGAAGTCCAGGACAGGATTTTTGTATTTAGAGAGTGTTTGTTTTATGTGTTTTTTTTTTATGATGGGAATAAGAGGAAAGTACTCAATAGACTAGGACCTCTAATATGAAATTTACCAGCAGTGTAAATAACTATTCCCAGAACAACTTTAGATCTAGAATTTAATGTCATATCATAAGAGCTTCTCCTTTACTTTTGTAGGCATGTTATTATTTTCCCATATGTTGAACTTTAATATAGTAGAGTCTTTTTTAGGAAGAATAATGCTATATTGTTTTATTTGTATGTCAGAGGAAGATGGATACATTTAAGTGATCCTGTGGAGTAGACATATAATTAGTATTGTCAAATTTTAGTGCTCTGTTTAAAGAAGATCATTTTTACAGTATAGATGACTGCACTCTCTATTTCAAAAACATTAAAAAAAGTAACATAATAAGTGTGGGACCACTTATTAGCCTAGTTAAATAAATTTTAAAAAGCCTTCCATAACATATACAGGCATTACATAGTTTATTTTGTTTCTTTGCTGAGCAACTAATAATCATTTTGAAAAAGGTGCATTTAGATTAACTTTTTAATATGCCATTGCCACTGTCTTGAATTTTGTTGGTAAAGTACAAACATGGAATCTCAAATTCTTGAATTAAGTTATATTTGCTATTAAATTGATTTTTTTAGAAAATGAAATATAGAAAGTAAATATACAATATTGTGAAATAATATTTAATTTTTAACTTGCTTTATAGATTTAATCCTGGTTGATGGAAACAGTATTTGACATGTTTATTTCAATGTTTTAACATATGAAACCCTTCACCTTATCTGTTATAAATTCTGGATTGTGGTGGTCACCCATTTCACAAAGAAAAAAATTGCATTAATCAGTGATTCTTTGTCAAGTTGTGGTATAAAATTTTATTTCATTTTTGCAAAATTATTCACTAATATTAAAAGTTTTGATTTTAAAGAAAATCTAGATTAATCGCCACCAAAAATAAAGAGTTGTCAAATTTGGGACACTCTAAGTGATAAGCCCAGGTAGGCAGTTTCTCATCTATTTTCAGTCTTGCCTTATCAGCCATTAGTATGTAAACCATTTCTCTGAATTTATTTTATTTTCAACTTATTATTCAACTAGAATCTTTGTTTTTCTCTAGGATTATACTCCATGTTCATAAGTTTTTACATTAAAATATAAAATATTAAAATAAAAATCTCTCTTTTGAACTCAAGTAGAAGGATGCTACCTATATATTTAGGAAAAAAATACAAACACAACTCATGTTTTCTTTAGATAGAACCTCAGGAATCTAAAGGGTCATTTGTTTTGGATCTTTTTGGTTCTGAATAAACCTAAAGTCAGTTGATTTATTTGTTACACTAGTTGGTAGAAATGGTCGGCCATATTCCAAGTGATTTTGAGCGTCCTTAAATAAGTTATATTAAATACAATAATGGATATAAAAGTAGAAGTGATTTCTTCCCTAAAGGATTTAAAAACTAGCTATAGAGAAAAATGTTATGTATGAGAATTCTGGAAAAATATCTTGGGGTATGTAAACAGAAGAAGAGCCTCTTTGAAACAGCCCTGTTTCCAAGCCCTGATGGAGGGTTATTCTGAGCACACCGTCTTCTGAGTGATGGGTGATTGGAATAATGTGAATTCTTGATTTTAGGGAGCCAAATTACAGACTTCCCAGTGTCCCATTAGCTAGAATAAAGTACAAGGTAAGCCAAGCATATGCATTTTTAGCTATTTTGGTTAATAAATGCCTCAAGAATCAATTCAACTAATTCCAGTTGCTATACCTACCCACCAGGTCATGAAGGTTGAATTAAGCCTGGGGTACCTGTATGGGACCACATGCCAGGTAGAGTTCTGAAGTAGCATAGAGTGAAAACAAAACAAAGAGTCAGTTTTTAAGAGAAAAAGTAACACTCGTGGGGGGTATGACCATGTCAAGTACAACAGAGCACGAGGGCGAGTGTTCTAGATTTCTTGCTTCCAAAGTACCTAGAGCCACATAAAATGCAGAAACGCCTTGTAGTTCAGGCCTTTGGGGTTTTTTCAATGATGTCCTGTATTTCTGGATTTCCTTGAGTCCCAGGTTTATCCTTAGTACTCTCTTTTCCTTACACTCACTTGGGTGTCTGTGCAACCAAATTAACTTGCTTAAAACAATTCAAGGTCAAATGGTATAAAAATAAGTGTTAGGAGTTTATGGAGTATATAGATATGTTATTTTAAAAATCTGAGTTTGATTAACTAGAAATTATGTACAGTTGTTTTTGAGTTTTTGTTTTGTTTTGTTTTTTTGACTGGTGAAATTAGCTTTAGGACTTATTTCTTAAATTCCTTTCTTGAGACAGTGGTCAACAAACTTTTTCTGTAGAGAGCCAAATAGCAAATATTTTTGGCTTTGTGGGACAATAGTTTCTGTTATAACTTCTCAACTCTGTTGTGGAGAAACAAGCATGCCAATACACAAATGAATTAGGTATGGCTGTTTTCGAATGAAACTTTATATATATATATAGACACTGAAATTTGATTTCTATGTAATTTTCATATGTCACAAATATCATAGATTTTTATTTTTTTAACTAATAAAAAGTGTATAAACCATCCAAACCAAACAAAAACATATGACAGGGATGATTTAATCCACGAGCTGTAGTTTGCTTGGCTTAAAAGCATGATTCTGGGATTCAAGAGTTCCAGACTCGTCCTTCACAACTGTGTGATACTGAGTAGGTGACATTCTTTCTTGGCCTCAGTTTCCTCCTTGACACTGAGATGATGGATGGAGGGAGCTTAGAGACTCATTCACCTCTAGACTCTAAATTCACTTTAATTAAAAATTTATATTATTAGGGGCTTATTCATTTGATGCCTTTAAACTTCTTTTCCCCATTTCGTGTTAATAATTGCTACAAAAAATTCTATTTTGCTATTATTAAATAAATGAAAACTAACAAAAACATAAATAAATGTAAACGCATCCAAAACTTTTTTAAGCATAAAATTTGTTTATAATCATTTTATAGAGCAAATCCTGTCTTCTGCTTTAAATGTTAGTAGACTTAAATAGTGCTCTTCTGACAGTAATTTTTCCATCTTCCATTTATAATTTGTAGTCTGCGTATTAGTGGGTCGACCAACTGAATTTTGGAGGAGAGGAAATCAGGGCTCTATAATTCCTATTTTATTCAGGTGTCCATAGTAGATGCAAAAAAAAAAAACCCAGGAACTAATTAAGATTTAAAGACATATAACTTTTATTTGTTGTTGAGTTTTCCCTTATTGAAAGAGCAAGTTGAATGCCAAAGAAAGAAAAGATTCTTAATTTTTTGTAAAACTCTTAGTGTAGTTTTTCCTCCTCACCCTGCCAAGTTACTGTAATTTAGCCTATACACAACACATAGAGTTCTTAGAGGGACTGGGAGGCTGAGAGTTTAACCTCAGCGATTGCTTAACACATGATTTCTTTTTAAAACTAGGTCCCTATAAGCATGTCTCATTTATGCCATTGTTTGAAATCTCAATTTCATATTCTTACTGTGTTTTTATTTTCCTTGTAACTATAAAATATACTATATTTCTTTATTTTTACTCAACTATAAACATTTCTTGGTTTCATTCTATGTTTCCAGCAACCCGGAAAACTGAAATTATTGTACATTTTAACATTTAGAATGTAAATGTGTCCTCACTTTAGAGATTCAACAGCCTGGGTGGAATTTGTCTTGTAGGTTGCCAAATTTGGTACTTATTTTTGGTTAGGGCTGGCTTGAGCTGGGCAAATTTGTGATACGGGTAAAGTAAACCTCTGGTATTCTAATTACCCAGTGCCTTTTTGTGGACCTGGGGCTCTCCACTGGGATGCTCACACACTTCTCCTCTCCACCTTTCTTGCGGGACTCACACTTTAGAGCCTTCTTACCTTCATTTTCCCTATTTCCACTTCTCATATCTTGTTTTGCTGTACAGTTATATGATAACCTGCTGACTATGTGTGTGAACATTTGTAATTTAATAGAGTCCTTTCCAGAACCAGTGGGTTATCTTCATAGGTACTAGAGGCGATATCCGAGGTAGTTGCCTTTAAACCCAAGTCCACCCTGCCTACCCACAAGGATAGCTCTGTTTGGTCTACATCATTCTTTCAACTTTAATCTAAAAATTAACTCTATCCATTCACCAAAGATATGGAAATCCTTTGTTTAACACAATAGGGAGTCCTCAATATTGGTGGGGAAATGAAAATGCATCTTCTCAGTACTGAATCCCTCTCACACCTTCAGTGGGCTAGACATCTACACCAGAGAAGATAAACAAATTATGGTGTTTGCTTTCAAGGCATGGGCTATTTTGGTAGGAAATACAGACTTGCAAATAAAGGATCACAGTAAAATATGTAGAATGCTGTAATTCAGGAACTAGGCACATAGCTGACACCAAGGAAGGCATGATTAACTCTACTGGGTGGGACAGACAAGGCTTCACTGGAGACCTCTGAACTAGATCTTGAAAAATGAACTTTCCAGGGGAAGAAAGCAATGGGGAGTTTCCCACAAAGGCATGGTCACACAAAACATACTTGTCATGAATTTTAAATAGGAAACTAGTTTAGCAAAGAACTGAAGATAGCAAAAAATCCATTTTGGCCGTGGCAGTAGTCACATCCAATATTCGGGGGAGAGTGGCAGTGAATCAAGCTTCATCTCCAGCCATCAGAGGTTTGCTAGTGGGCAGCAGTGTCCTTACCCCTGGATTAAATTGTCTGATCACAGCTGCTCTTCCACCTCCATAGCTTTACTTTGTGCTGTCGTTTTCAGAGCGCCATTCTAGCCTTCCTGATCATTCTCTTCCAAATTTCCTTCCAATTGTGTGTTTTGTTTTTCTTTTTCCTGCTTAAACTAGCAAGAGTTGGTTTCTATAATGCCTAACTACCCTGGATAATGTAGTAGTGAACAACTGGGATTCTGATTTTTGTTTTTTCAGAGGTGGAGTGGTGAAGTGATATGCCTTCGCATGTGGATGGCTAAAAGAGTTGATACGGATTCCCTGGAATTGAGGAGGTCTGCAGGACCAGGTTGTTGGTCAGTTATGCACATGAACATCAGGAATGCTCATGATTATATTTGTGATAAGAGAGGGCCAGCACTCTTAATGAATTTGGGTATGTGACCAAGAGAATCATAAATGACAGACAAAGGAAATATTAAGTATGAAGCCAGATGTCATAAGCCTGAAATAATTATTACAAGGAAGTGATATGGTCTCAAAGAAGAAGTAGGACCGAAGATGAATGTCTACTTTCCTCCTGGCACTCACGGTGCTTGGAACATTTGAGAAAGCTGTGGGAAGGTACATGAACATCCGGTGAATAAGCAGATGTGGAGTAATTTGTTCATGAAGGAATTTCCATTCCAGATGGCACAAGGAAGGAGATGAGAAGTTAGCAGTGGCAGGATTAGTTGGGGGGAAGAAGTACAGAATTGCATTGGAATTAAGATTAAAAAGATGATATACTCTAGAAAGGGAGTTGATTTGGCCAGTGTCTTCGGATATCAAGAATGAGCAGCATGGCAGGATTAAGCAGACATAACGGTTTTGGATCGAATGGGGTAGAGAGCTATTTGTGTATTGGGACAAGGAAAATGTGGACAGTGAGGAGAGGCACTTAGAGTCTCTGACAGTAGGTAGAGTTGCATCTGCTTGGATATCTCAAGAGATAAATTGGTAAATAGTTGTTTTGGTGTTGCTGGTTAGCTTAGATTTAGGCCAGGGTTTCTCAACCTCAGCACTATTTTGTGTCTGATGATTCTTTGTTATGAGCAGGCTGTCTTTTGCATGTTGGCATGAAAGGTGGCATACATGGCTTTTACCCACTAAGGGCCAATTGCACCCTCCTCCCAGATATGGTAGCCAAAACTATTTCCAGACATTGCCAAATGTCCCAGGTCGAAAACCAGTGGGCTAAGCTCTGCCACAATTTTTGGGGGGGAAAGGATGAAGTGAAATTTAGTATGAAATATGAATGATAGCTTTTGTTTGAAATTCTTGGTTTAGGGGTAGGAATTGTGCATTGGAATTAAAAAAAAATATGTGGAAACCTAACCCAAAAAATTCTATCAATTTCCTATTGCCTACAGAATGAAATTCAGTTTTAGCACATTGGTTAAGTTTTCTCAGTTACTTCTACTCTTATGCTCCACTTCCAAATTTGCCTCTGTGTGGCAGTTCCCCAAATAATCTTCATAATTTTTCACTTCACTTTGCTCAAGTTATTGCCTGGTATTACCTCACCATCAACGTCCAAAGAAATCTAGCTCTAAGGTACATCTCAAATGGTATCTTTCCCATGAAGCCTTCTCTAATTTCACTGGTAGGATGTAATATTCTCCTACTCTGCACTGCCATAGTACATTGTACTTTTGCACTATTTATCACACTCTATTTCTTAGTGATGATATATTTTTTTCACCTAGAATATAATCTCTCCCTATAAAGTGTAAATTAAAATGTCCATCAACATATGAATGGACAAAAAAATCTCTGTATATCCAAAAGTTGAATACACTACAAAGGAACAAAATTACCCGTGTTTCCAGGTTTTGGTAATTATAAGTAAAGTTGATATTACAGTCATATAAAATCTGGGTACGGACATAAGCTTTGATTTTTTTTTCTCAAGCAAACCCAGAAGTGAAATGGCTGAATTATATGGTGGGTGTGTAAGTTTAAAAGTGAAAAACTGTCAAACTTTTCCAAAGTGGTTGTACCATTTTATATTCCCATCAGCAGAGTATAAGAATTCCAGTTTATCTCTCTCATTCCCAATACTTTGCATGAGCAGTCTTTTTGATATCAGCAATTCCAAAAGAAGTGTAGTGTTATCTCACTGTGGTTTAAAATTGCATTTTTCTGTGACTAATGATATCCAGTATATTTTTATTTACATAATTACTACCTGTACATCTGCTTTGGTGAAGTGTCTGTTCAAATTTTATCTTTTTTAAAATTGGGTTGTCTCTTTTCTTAATATTGAAGTTTGACAGTTCTTTACATATTCTAAATACAATTCCCTTATTAGATATATGATTTGCAAATATTTTCTCTCACTTCATTTACAAATATGTTAGAGTAATAAAAGTTGTCCCACAGGTAAATGTTCTGTTCATTTAAAAAAATATTGATTTCTTTTTGTACTTCATTTTGGATAATTTCTATTGCTGTATCTTCGTTTATTAATCTTTTCTTCTGCAATGTCTAAATGGTAATTCATCCTAAACAGCAGGCTTTTCATAGCATACTTTGTAGTTTTCGTTTCCAGAAGTTTGATTTGCATCTTTTAAAATATCTTGCATTTATCCACATAAAACATATAGAAGATGACTTTTTCTCCTCTTTATGGGTTTTATTTTCTTGCTGCTTTGAATACCTGATAATTTTTTACTGATTCACAGACATCGTGAGTTTTACCTTATTGGGTGCTAGATACTTTTGTATTCCTATAAATACTGCTGAACATTTTCTGGGATACAGCTGTTATTTTTGAAACATTTGATCCTTTCAGATCTTGCTTTCTCGGTTTATTAGGTGGGACTAGAAGAGCACGTAGTCTGTAGCCAATTATTCCTCACTATTGAGGTAAGAGTCTTCTGAGCGCTCTGCCCTTTGCCCTGTGACTTAGGTTTTTCAGTCTGTCAGGTGGGAACAGACCCTATTTCTGGTTCTGTGTGTGGTGATTCCTTCCCTAGCTTTGAATAATTTCTTCACATGCATGGGCTGATAAGTACTCAGCTGAATATTCAAAGGGACCCTGTGGAGGTCATCTGGACATAGTTCCTTCCACTTTGCAACTTTGTCCTTTGGCTTTTTGCCCCCTTGGTCTACCTGGACTCCACTGCTGACCTCGCTGAATCCTGAGGGCTCTGCCTGGGCTCCCCCATCGTGAGCAGCAACCTGCATGTGCTCTCACATCAGCACATTGGGGCAATCATAGGACTCACCTTACTTGCTTCCCATCCCTTAGGGATCACTAAAATGTGTTGCTTGAAATTTAGTGACTTGAAATCCATTGTTTCTTATAATTTAATGATTTTTTGGTTACTGTTTGGCCAGATGTGGAAAGGACACTATAGATATATATTTAGAGAGTATGGCATGAGGTGTGCCTTCTAAATGTTTTTTTCTATTAGCAAACTTTTAATTAAAATTTCACACTAAGATTTATATTTATTAGGGGAAAGCAATTCTGTGATAAGATTTTTATCTACTAAGTGTACTCTAATACATTTATCTGATTATACATCTGTTTTTACTACTAAACTCTAGAAAAGACTGACTTGAATCTTTATTCAACATCTTTTAAAACGTTTAATGCTCTCTACCCTGTACCTGTGCTTTATTGCACAGAGGTTGAACTTGCAGTTGTGCATGAAGAGAAGGACAGGAAGGAAGAAAGAAAGGAGGGAAGGGGAGAAGGAAGGAAGAAGAGGAAAGAGAGGGAAGGAAGGAAGGAAGGTTAGTTAGTTAGTCTAAACTGGTAAAACCATTATGGGAAACTTTAGGTTTAAATCATAGTGGGGGAAAGTGACATATATGTAAAGAATGTCAATATAATGAATTCAGGGTGTGCTATTGTGATGTAATAATAAGAGTAATAAATATATATTTGGTCTTTACCTTGGGTTCCTGGCAGAGAGCTCTGAAAACTCTTGGAATATCCCAAGTGATATGGTTGGAATTAGTATCTTTCATTGTTCCTAATAAATCCCTTTCAACCATACCTGAATTTGTGCTAATGACACGTGACTTTGGGAGGGGAGAGAGGCTGGAGACTGACTTAATCACCAGTGGCCAATGATTTGATAAATCATGTCTATGTGGTGAAACCTCCATAAAATACTAAATGACAGGGTTCAGAGGACTTCTGGGTTGCTGAAAACAACATACTAGGAGGGTGGCATGCCAAACAGGGTATGGAATCTTCTCCTTTCCCATTCCTTTCCCTATGCATCTTTTTCTTTTGAGTGTTCCAAAGTTGTATCCTTTAAAATAAACTTAATACAAATTAAAGTGTTTTCCTGAATTCTGTGAGCTATTTTAGGAACTTACAGAACCTAAGTAGGAAATCCTGGGAACCCCTGAGTTATAGCCAGTTGGTCAGAAGGATGGGAGTCAGGAACTTACACTTCATATATGAAGCAGAGTCAGTCTTACAGAACTGAACTCAAACTGTAGAGTCTGGGCTAACTCTGGGTAGATAGTGACAGAATGAATTAAATTGTAAGAGACCCAGTTGAGTGGTTACCAAAGGGGAGGGGTGGAGTGGGAGGGAGAAGGGGATTGAGGGGTATTATGATTAGTCCACATGGTGTGTGTGGAGGGTCATGGGGAAGACAGTGTAGCACAGAGAAGACAAATAGTGACTCTGTGGCATCTCACTACACTGATGGACAGTGACTGCAGTGGGGTGTGGTGGGGGTGACTCTATAATATGGATGAATGTAGCAAGCACATTGTTTTTCTTGTGAAACCTTCATGAGAGTGTATATCAATGACACCTTAATAAAAAAAAAAGAGACATCCAGTTGGTGTACACACTGAATTGGAATGTTGTTTGGTGTAAAAAAACCACATGTTTGGTGTCAAAAGTGTTGTGACTACAGAAAAAGAGATTTTTCTTTTATAGGGAACCTTGCATTAGTATTCTAAGAAGGGTGGAAACGGCTTGAGATTGTGAAGCACATAATATGCATTCAATTCTTATTTTTGTCTACACAGTGGATTTTCTTCTTTTTTCTTTTCATTACAGATCTCAGTTCCTGGGTGAAACACACTTGAAAACAAATGCTAGCTGGTATTGGTGCTGAGTCATTTGATGCTGACTGTCTAGAGAAAAGATCCTCATCTTCCAAGGGCTTTTTATTACTTAATCTTGAACTGTGTTTTTATGAATTCCATTTTGTTAAATTGACCACATTTTATTTGTGCTTGCTAGAAATAAAAGAATCTTATCTAATATAGGTTATAAGCAATTTCATATTATAGGAATATAAAGTTTGAATGTATGATGAAAACTGAAGCTAAGTAGGTAGGTGGGTCAGGTCATGAATGGCTTATATTTCATATTGTGGGGCTTGGTCTTTATTTTGCAGCTTGCAGAGTTTTAAGAAGATTCCTAAGTCACTGTCAAATTGTAGTTTTTGATCCATTACTCTGACAACATCGTTAAAGATGGATTTGAAAAAGAGAAGTCCTAAGATAGAATGATCAGTTAGAGGCTACTTAAGCTAAAAGACACTGAAGTCCTGAAGCTCTGTACTAGTTTTCTATTGCTGCCATAACAAATTATCACAAACTTAGTAGCTTATAACAACACAAAGCTTACAGTTCTGTAGTTCAGAAGTCTGGCATGGGTTTTACTGGGTGGAATTTATGATATCGTCACAAACCATGTAAGCAAGAAGAGAGTAGAGTGAAATATTTAAACATTGAGAGGGAAAAACACACATCAGCCTAAAATTCTGTATCTAGTGAAATTATCATTCAAAAGGGAAGGAGAAATATAAAGTTTCTCAGAAACACAAAAACAGGGAATTTGTCTCCAGTAGACCTGCCTTGCTTGAAATGTTAAAAAAAGTTCTTTAGAGAAAAAGAAAATGAAATAGATCATACACTAGGCTCTATGTAAAGAAATGTAAAGAATTAAACCCATTTAACTTTCTTATTTTTAGTTTATGTTATATATAGCTGTTTAAAATGATAATATCAATGATGTAGTGGGTGACTATAGCTTGTGGATGAGTGAGCAGAATGACAAGAGTGTTATAAAAGATTGGAGAAAGGAACTGGAAATATTGTGGTATAAGGTAACCTGTACAAACTGTAAAGTGGCCTAGTGTTATCTGAAAGTAGACTTAGATTAGCTGTAAATCTATAATGCAAACTCTAGGGAAGCCACTACAAAATATGAAAAAGAAGTATAATTGATATTATAAGAAGGGAGAGAAGATGAAATCATACAAAATGCTCAACTGGAGAATACAGAAAAAGGGTGTTATAAATAGAAAAAAGCTAGAAATATGGTAGATATTAATCCAGCTGTTTCAATAGTCACTTTAAATGGAACTGGTCTAAATACTCCAATTTAAAGACAGAAACTGACAGAGTGGATAAAACCCAAATGCATGTTTTCTATGAGAAACCCACTGTAAATATAATGATAGATAGATTAAAAGTAAAAGGATGGATATGCCATACTTACACAAATCAAAAGAAACTTGGAGTAATAAAGTTAATTTCAGGAAAGGCAGACTCCAGAACAAGAAAAATTATTAGGGAGAAAGAAGGGCAATAAATAACGATAAATAGATCAATCCCTCAAGAATATGTAACAACCCCTACTGTGCATGTGCCTACCTACAGAGCACTGAAATACATGAGGCAAAAACTGAACGAACGCAATGAGAAATAGTCAAATCCACTATAATAGTTGGGAGACTTCAACACTAACCTGTCACTAATTGGCAGGTCCAGCAGGAGGAAAATCAGTAAGGATATAATTGAGCTGAACAGCATCATCAATCAACTAGATCTAACTGACATTTATAGAATATTTCATTCAATAACAGAAGAATACACATACTCCTCAAGGTTGCATGGAACATTCACCAAAATAGATGATAGTTTGCTCCATAAAACACGTTTCAACAAATTTAAAAGATTAGAAGTCATGTAAAGTATGGTTTTAGAATGCAGTGGAATTAAGCTAGAAACCAGTAACAGAAAGATAACTGCAAAATGTCATTTTTAAGATTAAACACACTTCTATATAATGTGTGAGTCTGAAGAAGAAATAAAAAATTTGTGGAATGCAGCAAACCAGTCTTTAGAGGGAAATTTATAACATCGAATATATACATTAGAATAGAAGAAAGACCTAATCTAAGCCTCTATCTTAGGAAACTAAGAGAAAGAAGAGCACTATAAAATTAAGCAAGAAGATTAAAAGAAATAATAGAAGAGCAAATAACAATGAAACTGAAAACAGGAAAACAATATATAAAAAAAGTGAAACCATTTCTTGGCTATTGTCAATAGTGCTGTGATAAACACAGGGCTGCATCGGTCTTTTTCAAACTGTGCTGCTGCATTCTTAGGGTAAATTCCTAGGAGTGGGATTCCTGGGTCAAATGGTATTTCTATTTTGAGTTTTTTGAGGAACCTCCATATTGCTTTCCACAATGGTTGAACTAGTTTACATTCCCACCAGCAGTGTAGGAGGGTTCCCCTTTCTCCACATCCTCACTAACATTTGTTGTTTGTCTTTTGGATGTTGGCCATCCTAACTGATGTGAGGTGATATCTCATTGTGCTTTCAATTTGCATTTCTCTGATAATTAGCCATGTGGAAGCAACCTAAGTGTCCATCAGTAGATGAATGGATAAAGAAGATGTGGTACATATACACAATGGAATATTATTCAGCCATAAGAAGAAAACAAATCCTATCATTTACAACAACATGGATGGAGCTAGAGGGTATTATGCTCAGTGAAATAAGCCAGGCGGAGAAAGACAAGTATCAAATGATTTCACTCATCTGTGGAGCATAAGAACAAAGAAAAAACTGAGGGAAAAAAATAGCAGCAGACTCACAGAACCCAAGAATGGACTAACAGTTACCAAAGGGAAAGGGTCTGGGGAGGATGGATGGGAAGGGAGGGATTAGGGGGGATAAGGGGCATTACGATTAGCTCACGTAATGTAGGGAGGGACACGGGAAAGACAGTATTTACAGAGAAGACAAGTAATGATTCTATAGCATTATACTATGCTGATGGACAGTGACTGTAATGGGGTATGTGGGGGGGAGTTGATAATAGGGGTTCTAGTAACCATAATGTTCAAGTGATTGTACATTAACGATACCAAAAAAAAAAAAGTGAAACCACAGCTGGTTCTTTGAAAACATCAATAAAACTGATACATTGATAGCCAGGATAACCAAGAAAAACAAAGAGAAAACATAAACTATTAATTTCAGAAATGAAAGAGGGGCCATCACTACTGATCCTATAGACATTAAAAGGATTATTATTAACTACTCTATGGCCTAAAAATTTGGTAACTTAGGTGACATGAACCAATGCATTCAAAGAGATGATTTCTAAAACCACACACCCTGAAAAATAATTTGAATAAGCCCATATATAGTAGATAAATCAAATCAATAATTAATAACCTTTCAAAAAGGAAAACACCAGGCTCAGATGGTCTCACTGGTGAATTCTGTCTGCCAAATACTTAAGAAAGAAATGATATCAATTCTCTATAGTCTTTTCCAGAAAACAAAAATAAAGTGAATACTTCCTAACTCATTCTATAGAGCTGATTTTACCCTAATACAAAATCCATATAAAGATGTGGCACAAAAAGAAAACTACAGACTAATATCTCTCACAAACATTAGATACTCAACAATATATTAGCAAATCTAAACAACAACCAGAAAACATTATATACCATAATCAAGTGGTATTGAATCCAAGTATGCAGATATGGTTTAACAATTAAAAATTAATTAATGCAATCACATCAACAAGCTACAGAAGAAAGCTCTTATGATTATAACAATAGATGCAGAAAAAGCATTTGGCAAATCCAACATCCTTTCATGATGAAATCAGGGGAGCTTCTTCAAATGCATAAAGAACATATACAAAAAGCCTACAGTGAACATCATATTTATTTGTGGAAATTAGATGTTTTCCCTCAAACATTAATAACAAGCCAAAAATGTCTCTTCTATTTAACATCATACTGGAAGTTCTTGTTAATTCAATAAGATGAAAAAAGGAGATAAAAATACACAGATTGGGAAGGAGGAAATAAAACTGTTTGCAGATGACATGATTGTCTTTTAGACAATCCTAAAGAATCAAAAAACCAAAAACAAACCCAACCTCCTGAAACTAATTAGTGAATATATCAAGATTTCAGGATATAAGGTTATTATAAGAAAGTTAATTGCTTTCATATATATCAGAAATGAAAAATTAGAACTCGAAATTAAAAACATAATGCCATTTCACTAGCATAAAAAATGAAATTGTAGGTATAAATCTAACAATATATGGACAAGATCTATATGAGGAGAACTACAAAACTCCAATAAAAAATAAAATAACTAAATAAATGAAGAGCTATCTCATGTTCATGGATAAAAAGACATAACAATGTTAAGATGTCAGTTCTTCCAATTTGATCTATAGATAATAGCAATTCAAAAAAAATCCTAGCAATATAATTTTTGGATATATATTACTGGATATATTCTAAAATGTATATACAAAATTAAAAGACCCTGAATAGCCAATACAATACTGAAGAAGATCAAAGTCGGCAAGTTGACACTACCCAACTTCAAGACTTACTATACAGCTACAATAACGAAGACAATGTGGTGTTGGTGAAAGATCCATGAAACAAAAAATTGATAAAATGGACTAAACTGAGATTAAAAATGTTTGCTTTTTGAAAGACAATGACAAGAGAATGAGAATACAAGCCACAGGCTTAGACTAAATATTTGCAAAAGGCATATTTGATAAAGGACTATTACCCAAAAGAAGCAAAGAGCTCTCAAGACTCAATAATAAGAAAACAAATAACCTGAACAAATACCCCATGAAAGAGGATATAAAGGTGGCAACAAGCTTCCCACCAAAGAAGATATAAACATGGCAATAAGCTTATGAAAAGATGTTCAATATCATATGTCATGAAGGAATTACAAATTAAAACAGTGAGAAAATACTTCTTGCCTTTTTGAATGGCTACAATTGAAAAAAAAACTAATACCAAACACTGGTAATGATATGGAGCAACAGGAATGCTCATTCATTGCTGGTGAGGATGCAAAACAGTACAGCCACTTTAGAATACACTTTGGCAGATTCACACGAAGCTACATATAGTCTTAGCAATCGCATGGCAGTGTGCTCCTAGGTATTTACCTAGACAAGTTGAAAACTCATATCTACACAAAAGCCTGTACACGAATGTTTATAGTGGCTTTATTCATTATTGCTGCAAACTGAAAGCAACCAAATGTTCTTCAAAAGGTGAATGAGTGAACAAACTGTAATATGTCAGTACACTAGACTATCACTGACATAAAAAGAAATGAACTTTCAAGCCACAAAGAGACATGGAAGAATTTTTAATGCATATATGGCTTAGTGAAAGAAGCTAGCCTGAAAAAGCTATGTACTGTAAAATTCCAACTATATGATATTCTGGAAATGGCAAAGTTATAGACAATAGAAAGATTAGCAGTTGCTAGAGTTTCAAGGGGAGGAGAGGGGTGTTGTAGAGATGGAGCACAGGGAGTTAACAGGGCAGTGAAACTATTTTTTGTGACATTTAAATGGTGAATACATGACTTTACATATTTGTCAAAATCTGTAGAAATGTACAACATAAGGAGTGAACCCTAATGTAAATTATGGACTTAAGCGAATAATAAGGTAACAATAGTGGTCCCTCCACTGTAATCAATATGCCATATTGATGCAAGAGATGTTAATAATAGGGGAAACTTTGATGGAAGGGAGAGAATGTAGCCTATGGGAACCCTTTGTACTGTCTGCTGAATTTACTAAACCTAAACTGTTATAAAAAATACAGTCTATTAATAAAAAAAATCAAAGTGTTGGTAGCGCATGTTTCTTTCTGTAGGCTCAGGAGAAACTCTTCAACTTTTTCAGCTTTCAGCGGCCATCTGATTGCTTTGCTTTGTAGCCTCTTCCTCCATCTTCAAAGTCAGCAGTGTACCATCTTTCTGAACCTACTTCTGTCATCACATCTCTTTCTGTGACTATAGATGGACAATCACATTTAAAAACTCATGTGATTAAATTGGGCCCACTTGAATAATCCAAGAAAATAGCACCATCCTAAGATCCTTCACCTTTATAACATTTGCAAAGTCCTTTCTACCATGTAAAGTAATATATTTACATGTAGGGATTAGGATGTCTGCATCTTTGGGGGGCCATTAGTCTGCCTACTACACTGGGCAAATAGCAAAAGAATGAAAAGAAGGTGGCAAATTCCAGAAATATTTAGAAGGAGAAACACTTAGAGAACTTTGTGTTTGGATGTGGGTATGAAGCATTCGTGGCCTCAGGGATGAAGTAGAGGAATATGTTTACAATCGAATCCAGGTTATTGGCTTGAGGACATGGTAGTGAGTAATCCATAGGGACCATCTACATAGTTCCATGGCCCTTTAAAGACAATGTAATTAAGAAACAAGAAGACTGGCTCATTGACTTTTAGAAGAATTTACTGATTTCATGATTCCTGGCTAGATACTTTGTGGATTATAGCATGGATATTTCTGATCTAATACAACAATGAAAAAAATTTTAAAGGCTTTTTAAATATGAAAGATAGAGAAGGTTTTCAGTTTCTCTGTACCAGCACATTTATCAAAGTCATGACTGATGTACCTATAACTTTGTTTCTAATTAGGAATGTTTAATGATTTCCCCTAGAGACTCAGAACTTCTTGATATGATACTTGCATACTTCTACAATTTCAGCTCCACCCACTTTCCTCTGACTTGTACCTGGTTTTAGACACTGAATGTTTTTCTTTTTTTTCATGGAGCCATGGTCTCTCCTTGCTTCAAAGCTTTGCACACACTATTCCTTCTGCCCAGACAACTCTTCTTACCTTTGCTCTGCTAATTCTTTCGGGTGTCCTTTCAGAAGTCATTTCTTCCAGAGGCTTTTCCTAACCTTCTGAATCTGAGTTAGTAGCCTGCTCGTGCTGTGACATTGGTACATAGTTGACCCTTCAACAACACAGGTTTGACCTGCACAGGGTCTACTTATACACAGATTTTTTTCCATAAATATTTTGGATATTTGTGACAATTTGAAAAAATATTTTCTTTTCTCTAGCTTACTTTATTGTCAGAATACAGTGTATAATACATATAACACACAAAATATGTTAATGGTGGACACTTTATGTTACTAGTAAGTCTTCCAGTCAACAGCAGGCTGTTAGTAGTTAAATTTTGGTGGAGTTTAAGTTATGTGTGTATTTTCCACTGCACACATGAGCCAGCACCCTGGACACCTATGCTGTTCAAGGGTCAACTGTATTTTCTATGATAGTGCTTATTAGCCTAAGAGCAATTGCCTATTTAATTGTTTCTATATGTAGAGCAAAAATTGTATGGACAGAGACCATACCTGGCCTGCTCAGCATTTTTGCCCTGGTAACTAGCATGGTATCCAGTACATGACAATGTTGCAGAAATTTTAATCAGACTATTAGGGGATGGTGTATTGGGTATTTTCTGAAAGTTCCCCAGGTAATGCCAATGTACACTTGGGGTGGAACAACACTCATATTCTCATTCATTTTACTAACTGCAACTTCCCTTCCCCTTCCCCATACCAACCAATCCCTAAGCCATAGAATAAATGTTTCCCTGATGGAAACTAGACTCAAAGGGTATTAAGACTAGTTGGGAGAAAAGATAAAGGTAAAAAATAGGTTTTGAGAAATTTCTTAAGTTCAGTTTTAGAATAAGTTTTGGATTGCCGTTATGTTTAATAGATAAGTTTGATATATATCCTGAAGTTCAGAGGAGAGATAGGTCAAGGCTGCTGGTACATGTTTAGATAGAAGTCTATAGAATTTTCATTCTATCAGTGTTATTAATAATTTTTGTCAGAATTAATTTCATTTCTGGGTGGAAGATCTGAACAGACACTCTCCAAAGAATTCAGATGTCCAATAGACACAAGAAAAGATGCTCCACATCACTAATTATCAGGGAAATGGAAATTAAAACCACAGTGAGACATCACCTCACACCAGTTAGGATGGCCAACATCAAAAAGACTAGGAACAACAAATGCTGGTGAGGATGCGGAGAAAGGGGAACCCTCCTACACGGCCAGTGGGAATATAAATTAGTTCAACCATTATGGAAAGTGATATGGAGGTTCCTCAAAAAACTGAAAATGAAATACCATTTGACCCAGGAATTCCACTCCTAGGAATTTACCCAAAGAAAACAAGTTCTCAGATTCAAAAAGACATATGCACCCCTATGTTTATTGCAGCACTATTTACAGTAGCCAAGATATGGAAGCAACTTAAGTGTCCATCAGTAGATGAATGGATAAAGAAGAGGTGGTACATATACACAGTGGAATACTATTCAGCCATAAGAAAGAAACAAATCCTACCATTTGCAGCAACATGGATGGAGCTAGAAGGTATTATGCTCAGTGAAATAAGCCAGGTGGAGAAAGACAAGTGCCAAATGATTTTCCTCATTTGTGAAGTATAACAACAAAGCAAAACTGAAGGAACAAAACAGCAGCAGACTCACAGACTCCAAGAAGGGACCAGCAGTTACCAAAGGGAAGGGGTGGGGAGGAGGGGGGAGAAGGGAATTAAGGGGCATTATAATCAGCACATACATTATAGGTAGGTCATGGGGAAGGCAGTATAACACAGAGAAGACAAGTAATGACTCTATAGCATCTTACTACTGATAGACAGTGACTGTAATGGGGTCGGGTCAGACTTGATATGGCTAAGTGTTGAAACCACAGGGTTGCTCATGTGAAACCTTCATGAGATTGTATATCAACAATACCTTAACTTAAAAAAATAATTTCATTTGGAGGAGTGGAGAAACTAAATTACAGGCAAGTGGGTCAGCCAGTGTAAAGCAATATTTTAATAAATTTGAGTAAAGGCAAAAGCTTTTGAATAGAAATTTTAAAGTATATCAGATGAAAAGAGGAATACTTCTTTCAAAATAATTATCTATCATCTATCTGTCTTCTATTTTTTAAATAGAAAAGAAGTTTGAGAGCATGAAAAATGTTCCTATAGAATGAAAGAGTTTGACAGTAGAGAGTTTGGAAAGAGTGTGTGGTAGAGGCTGCTCATGAAGGTAAGGGAATGGAGGTCTAGAGAACATCTGTTCGAAGAGGACCCTCCTCACTCCCTCCAGCATATGGTCATTATTGGAAGTGAAGAGGGACCTTTGCAGAAAGAGGAATTTGACAAAGATGGCCTTATGGCCATATTTTGTTTTTGAAATAACAATCAAGGTGTTCTACTGAACTAAAATACATTTGTACACTTAGAACAGATAACTGGATACTAAATAATATAACCTCTAACTTTTTGATAAAATGTATAGAGTTCAGAAAAGATGAAATTGAAACAAGAGAGACACACCCGAGGTTATGAAAGAAAAAATATTTTTTGCAGAAATTTATTTCAGGTTTTCTTTGACAACCTGTGCTATGCAAAAAGTTCAATGCATCTGAATTCGATTTCAAGTTCAAGGAAGACATCAGGTTTCTCTCAATCATCTTCCTTCTCCAAGGTCATTCTCAATCTCTAAATTTAATTTCATAAGTTTCATGCTTTGATGTCAAAATACCTCGCTGTTAATACTTACCTAAGCTTAATCTAGACTCAAAATATCTGGGGAATATAAACTAAAACTGGTCTAAAAATCTACATATATTGTTTACAGTGAAAACTACTTCAAGAAGCAGGGATACGTGTCAGAAGTTTTATTAAATGATGAAATGGTACACATTGCTTGTATGGTATTTGTACTCAGAAAAGAAGAAATGGAATAAATAACAGAATTCTAAAATCATAAAAAGGTAAATCTATTGTTAATTATAATACTAGAACAAGCAGAAACACAGATAATTAACATGTGGGATTATCAAAAATAATTTACAATTTTGATTTGAGCTGTTTTTGTACAGATAGTTGAATAAAGGACTCTGTGATATTGTGTGTAATTCCTTTACATAAAATAATTATGGAACAAAGAAACTTGATTTAGAAGGAGACGATTTCCATCACCTATGTATGTATGTGTGTATGTATAAATATATATAAATGTGTATGATGCATATCATGTATCTATCATCTATCTATCTATCTATCTATCATCTATCATCTATCTATCATCTATCTATTCATCCATTCATGTATCATCTATCATCTGTATCACCTCTCCGTCATTTCATTCTATAGTTATCAGCAATGTACTTGATGCTGGGAATTTTCTGTTTTCTCTCAATCATGTGAAAGACCTACTTCTTCAAAACTTCTGAGATCTGGGCACGTGGTTAAGTTTTTGGTTTTCAAAAGTCTTCTCTGTAAATAAAGCCAAGTAAATCTAAGTAATGAAAGGAGTTCTTAAGTCAACAGATCTGGAATTAGTAGGTGCTAATTGTCAATAGTGATTGTCTAACACATGAATAAAACATAAACCATTTGAGTGGATGCTATCAACAAGTTCAGAATAAATAAAAGTTTACCAGACTGCAATCTGAAATTTGTCAGATTTCACCAATTTCTAATTAATTCAGTTGACCTTAAATGTGTAGAAAAACATAGTAGAGGCCTTTGTTCTGTCTTTTCCTATTTTCCCTTTGTTTTATTGATTTTTATTCTATTCAATAAAAAATTTCCTCATCATTTAAAATATAATTTTATAAGGCACAAGTAATTTCTGCTTTGGATGCTAAGAAGCATCCTTTATTTTTCCCTAATGTGATCTATGTTTAAGAGGTAAACATAACTAAATGAGAAGTTAAGGTTAGTTAAGGTTATAGAAAATGCTTGTGTTAAAGGATTAGAATAGTTAAAAAGGACATTTCCCAAATTCCTTTATCCACACATTCTTTGACTGTGATCACTGACCATTTTATCTCCATTATTGTTAATAAATAATGGTGAGAATGGGCTCATATTTCAAATATATAGACTTTCCAATATTTGAAGTTGTTTTCTATTTTATTGCTTGTTTGGGTTTGCAAAAAAATAGTCCACCTCTCTCTTAATGTGCTATATTTGTCAATGTTTATTATTATATAGACTTAAATTATTATTTTTTGCACTTTATGACATTATTGGATATTTCTTAGTGACATACATAGTACAATAAAGAATGTTGTTTAAAAATCATGGCTCAGAAAGAAGAGATAATGAGTTTGTGAAACCAGTTTTAATCCAATTAAATTTTCTTTCAAAAAGTTTTTAAATGGAAAAGACAGATTCAAGGGTAAAACTTGAGAAATATAGCACTATGCCTTTTTTTAAACTCTATCCTTGAAACTTTATATTTAATTTTGTTAAATACTTCCTTTAGCTGTAGATTTTAGGCATGTCAACATTTTTTGAATATCAATTTTATGCCTGTTATTAGAGACACAAAGATACTGAAGTAGAAGGATATATAAATTAACTGTTTTTTTTAAACAATGGATTACTGGGTTAAAGAACTAGATTTACATGAAATAAGAAGTAAATCTAAAAAAAGAAAGTTACAAAAGAATAGAAACAATATGCTACGAGTTATGCAAAATTTTAAATGAACAAAAATAAGAGCATACTTTGATTATTAACTGTACATTCATAACAAGAAAGTGTGTAAATGAATGTGTAACTCAAGAGAGTAGAAAGCGACTAGAAAGGTAAGAGACTGTCCAATCACAAAATCCATAGTAAGCCCCAGAGAGGAATTCAGACAATGCCATGAGGGCAATGGAGAGACATTGAGGGGTTTTAAGTGTTTGAGGAAAGGTGAAGGGGCACACTTGGAATAATTAGGTGTGCATTTTAGAAAGATCACTGGGGTTTCTGTGTGAAGAAGAGATCAGATGGAGATAAGATTGGAAAAACAAATCACTTAGGAGCCTGTGGTATTAATCCAGGTGAGACATGACCATGCCTCAACTAAGGCAGTTTATTGAGAAGGAAGAGAGTAGGAAAATTTGAAAGACATTAGGGATTTAATAACAAAAGAATTGATTGAATTAATTTGGTGGGTGAAATATGGAGAAGAACACCTCCAGCCACTTAGGATGTGATCAATCCTCCAAATACAACAGTTTACACGTACAGAGAATGATAGTATGTGTTACATGATACTAGGTAGATGCAATCAGCAAAATACAGATTGTGGGACACTCCATACAACAAACTTCCCAAGCTCTTCAATGAATAACCTGCAAGTGTTAATTATTCTTCTCTAATTATTTGGCCCAAATGTCAGTTGCTGCCCTGATGTGTCTTAAAATGCATATCAACCAACTACAACTTATGGACATTCATATTTTAAAACATATTTTAAAAATCGACATTTATGACACATTTATGAACACTGTATATTTGATAATATTAACAAATTCTTGTTATATTTTAGATGTGAAAATGCTGTTATAATTTTATTAAAGCCCTTATTATCTTTGAGAGGTACATACTGCCATGCTTATGAATGAAGCTGTATTTTTTTATAACTTCAAAATATTTTGCTTCAAAATAATGAGACAGGGGGTAATATATGAGGACAAATGATTTTTATTAAGAGTAGATGAGGGTACACAGGAATTTGTTACAGTATTCTACCTACTTTTGTGTATGTTTAAAAATATGCTTCTATACAGCAAAGGACACCATCAACAGAACGAAAAGGCAACCTACAGTATGGGAGAATATATTTGTAAATTTATCTGATAAGGGGTTAATATCCAAAATATATAAAGAACTTACACTTCAACACCAAAAAAAAAAATCAAATAAAGTTTTCTAAGCGGCTAAGGTACTACATGAGAAAACTACTGAATTTTATATTATATTTTAAACTTTGTGGTTATTAACATTCATTATTTTTGTCTGATTTAAGAGATTAATTTTCTTGAATTTTCTAATAAGGCAAATTGATAATTTGCATTTCCTAATAGTTTGTACCTATGTTTCTGATGGTAACTATTATTTTGGCTGTGTTATATAACAGAAATTTCAAGATCCAAATATAGATTGTATTCTTCTTTTTTAAAGCATAATTCTTTGAAACGGAGTTAAAATTAAACAAGTTAAGTAACATTATGTCAAAGAGTACTCCCTCCATAAGCACCAAAATTAACCAAAAACTTGAACCCTCAAATTCATAATCATCTAAAATCTGTATTTTTTGCATAAATCATTTGTATCACACTGTAATGTTGTTTAAATATTCACAAGGTCAACTATTGAAACTCAAGGCTGGAAGTGAGAAACATTTCTGGCAAGAGTAAAAATTCCTGGCTTGGCTTGTAAAATAAGGTAGCTCAGTCGGGGCAGAGATGTCTGCAGGCAAGGAAACTGAGCATCATTTGCGTGGAGAAAAGCAGTGCAGATAAAGACAGTAAAAAGCCACATGGAACAAGGTATGCTCAGATCATGAGGATAACTGAAATCCCCCCAAATTTCCAGATCTTACTTGGCTTTGCCTGAAGGAAAGTTGCCTTTAGTATGTGTATATAGATTGGTATTTTTCTCAGCTTGAATGTATAAATAGGCGTCACACAAAAATAGGAAGGTTTTTCTAAAAGTACTAATTTCTTAAAAATTTCAAACAGTACAAATAAGTGAAAACATGTCTACACAATGTTTTCTGGACAAATAAGGGAACTTTTCACTTTTGAAAGCAGTTAAGTATTAGAAACTGATGTATATCAAGTAAATGCTAAGTGAATGTCAAACAGATTCTGAACACATGTTCTAACTTTTGTAAATAACCAGTGTTCAAATACGTTTAATGTTTTCATAAGATTTTGGCCATATGTTCAAATAATGACCATGATGGTAAAATATCTTGGAGAAGAACATTTCATAATCCATTTTCAGTTGAATCATTGCAATGAGTATGTTTGAAGGAGAATCAAATCTTCATAATACCTTGTTCAGTTACCGCCCTAATCAAGTCCGCAAATCATTCTTGTCTATAATTTTAAGATAAATGATTAAGGGCCCATTTTGTTGTTAATTCCCATTAGCACTGATGAGCGCCAAGCACATGTATTGAAGGCAGAATAGACTCTTTAAGAACCAAGACATATTGAATATACTAAAGAGAGAAGATATTAAAATGTCTAGAATTCCACAGTACTTCCGTGAAAATCATCCTCATCTTAGGCAATGTGCTGAAGGTGTTGGCAATTCAGTCAATAGAGAGGCACCCCTTTTCTCTAAACCAGTGCTAACAATTACTCCTGAATGATATAGAGGCAAACTCTTCTCAACACTGTCACTTGGTTGTGCCCAAAGCTCTTCTGCAAATACTGTCAACGACTTGAAGCCATTGAAGACTTTATAGCGCTAGAAAAATAAATGAACTTCAGTACCAAATTGCTCCCTACCAAATTGTGTCTAGTTTCTGTCTCAGCTCTGCATGTGATCTTTTTTATGAAGAAGCTCGCTCTGCCTGCCTCCTGTTTTTCTGTTTTAGAAACAATTTACAGTCTCTTTATAATAGGAGGGTGAAAAATGCCTTCCTTTCAGGGCTCTGATATACTAGGAATCCTTCACTTTGGTCCTATCGCTGCCAGTTGGTTAAGAATTCTACTAAGCAAATTCTAAAAACAAGTAATTCCAAGGATGTCTATTTATATCTTTCTAATTCTCTTCTCTTGTGAAACACTATGGACGCATATCTGTGGAACTGAGAGGCTGGAGTGGCCACAATAATTTCCCTTCACATTATTTGTACTACCAAAGATTGCTTGCAATGTCTAATTGTGTGCCCATGGTTAATGCCACCTTTTACTTTAGAACTTCCCTCACTCTAATGTACAGAAAGATATTTTGCAAAGATGGGTTAGGAATGGCAATAAGTGCAAATAAAAATCTAAATTAAGGAGGAGAGAGTAAATAAATTTTTAATCATACAAAATTTAATACTTATGTTAAGGAACAAAATATTAGAAGTCATTTTATCCAGAGTGAATGTCTATCAGAGCTGAATTTAAAGTTGTGAAGCTTTGAGTGATGTGATAATCATGTTTTTCTCCCTTCAGTTGTACTAGGGGATTGAAATTTATATACTCAATAACTAGAAGAGTATCATAAAAGATCAGACGGGAGGAATCTGTCTATCTCCATTTTTCGCTGTCACTCCTACAGTGATTTTAATATTTTTCCTATGTCTTTGCTGATTTCTTGTGCCAAACATTGCTTTCAAACACAGACGGTTTTGAAATGAGTGCTATAAACTGAATGTTTCTTAGCATATATACTCATTTTACAGGTATGACAATGAAGTCTTTAACAATAAGATATGAAAAATATAGAGCAGCTAGGTCTTCTGCCAGTTCCAAACTTTACTAAACAGACTTAAGGTAAGTCTTCAATTTAAAGTATTTTTTTTTCACCTGACTCGAGCTTTATTATCTTTCCATAACATGAAGGAAAAGAGAATCTTTCACAAACCAAACGGACATCACATTCACTTTCTTCGCAGTTTAAAAATGTTTTGGGTAAAGTTTCAAAGACACTGATGGATTTTATGCATTTAATCCATGTTAAATTGGACTTGTGATTTATGCAGTTATCATATGCTTGAGTTTTTCCCTCTGAGTAGTGGCCAGAAATATTGTTCATTTATTGAATTCTTTGCTGAAAGTGTGGTATACATTATGTGAAAACAGTTAAGTAATTGCAATGAGTCATATAAATATATTCAATATCTTATGATAAAAAGCATAAAACCTAAATAAAGATAACTGGTCTTTTCTGGATCAGATCAGAGATATGATGTTTCTTCTCATTAAATGATTATAGCATAATTGAAAGAGAAGCAAGGCAGTGAGTTGCTCTAGCCACGTCTTTTTTTGCAGCTGTATATAAACTACTTATAGGCAAGTTTTTTTCTTGTCTTCATTAACATAAAATATAGTCATGCACAGTACAATGGAATTATCTTCATATTGGAATTGGAAAAATAAAATTTTGTAAACATTGCACTTAAGAAGATATCTATTTACAATCAGTTATTTTATCAATAAGCTCCAATTAGGGGCACTTACAGGAAACCTAAATATTCTGTTTCAGTTTTAGTGAATTCTACAAGTGATTTTAGTAAAAACACCCAATCCATACTTTATTACCTACAGTTATAAAATGACACTGTGTCGACTGTATATAAGCCACATATGTTTATTTTGTCACATGCAAATATTTCCTTCTCATGAATGAAAAGCCTAAGTGAAAGTTGTAACAAGAGTTCTAAACTGATGCCCTGTCTTCTTGAGGTTGTGGTTTGTGTGCATTTTTTCTTCCTAGCCTCCCTTCCCCTACATGTCTGTCCCAAAGGCAGCATTTTTTTCAAGTTTAGTAAACTTTATGCATCTGATTTATGGAAACTCAATCATTTATTTTTTTTCTCTGGAAAACGGTCTTCTCTCATGCTCCTTCACGAAATGTTGCCACGCATGAGACTTACCAGTTTATAGTGTTTTGGGTAGGAGAGCTGAATCCTGACTACTAGACCACCGGGACGTGTCAGGAAATCCCATTTTGGGCTGGAGAAATGGACTGTATTCCCCCTGTTCTTTGCAATGTGTGCTAAGTATTTTACTTAGGCTCTCTTGTAAACTTTGCTGATCGTTTTTTCACTGAATCAACAAATTTGTATGAAACCTCAGTTCTAAACAACACTTAACTATTAAATCCTAAATAACTAATAAACAACTCCAGACCTGGAGAAAAATTGTCATTTACTCATTAATATTTTAGCAAAACTTCATATGTAAGCCATTCTTATATATGCTATGGAGAGAGGGGTTTCTCCTCTTACCTTTTGAAGCTCATAAAACTATCAAAAAATACTTGTATAAAAGCACAATTTTAGGGATATGACCCAGTTAAAAATGTTATCAGTGCCACAGGTAATTTGGAATAGAACTTTCTACAAATGAATGACTAACAAGAAAATATAATGACTAATAAGAAAGACAAAACCCAAATTTGAAAAGGCATATTCTCTATGTTCTGCCAAAAGAAACAGTATTTTTCACAATTTTGTTGTAGTTTAAACTATTCATCAGCTCCTTACATTAAATAGCCAGGACTTATTCAAACCGACTTTCTCTTATTCCTTATAATAAACATACATGGAAGCAATTATGAACGGAGGAAGCCATGATCTGTCTGTCCTTCCAGGGCAGGCCCAAGGCTTATGCAGATTTGTGCTGTGTTACTCCAAGGGGGCGCCATTCACTCGCTGTTTTATGTGTATGGCAATCCTCTCCCCACCTCCGACTTCCGGAGGTGCCCCACTTGCACGGCTGCCCTGACTTCACTTAGTTAAGAATACCTCAGAAAAAAATTTTTGATGGGGAAGATATTTTAACAAAGGATTTCCTTTTAGCATTAAGGAAATACAGCATAGTTTACTGAAAATATACTTTTTAATTTACATGGTGAAAATTTAAAAATTCTGTTTGAATTCTGAATCATGTTATTATTTGGCAATGAGTCTGCAGTAATGAAGGATGTGGTCAGGTTTAAGAATTTTTAATTTTTCCATCCTTTTAATACTACTTGCCTGGATTGACCGGATTTCATATTTTTACACAAAGTCTGAATTTTAGTAACATTTCCCTTTTGGCTACCTTTCTTTTACATTGAAAAATATAACTTAAAAATTGCAGTGACACTGTGTTAACATTAAATAAAGAAAGAATCGATGCTGCCCAGAATCTTCATCAGAAAACTTAGCCGCTGCCAGCACAGTTCGAGGGCCACAGAGTGAAATCTTAGAAAAAATACCGTCGAAGGAAACCTTTAGAGGTTATCTTTCTGCTTCATCCTTCTGGCTTCAGGCAAACTTTACCTAAACTATTGTAGACAGATGGGTATCTCAACTGTTTTTAAAGATCTTGGGGGAAGTAATTCCATAATCCCTTAATATCCTTTTTTTATATCTAATCTATCTGTCCATTTAATTTACTTTATCTTCAGCCGACATGGATAATGTTACCCTTTACAATATAACTCATCATAACCTTGATAAATGAGGTAATGTTTATATATGAAAGAAAAAATGGCAAGCTCTTTAGACAGAAGAGAATATTGTTATTATAATAGACTGGAACATTAATTGTTGATGTAAGAGAAGAATAAATCATGAATTTTAAGATCAAATTCATGTTTTTTTTAACGATGGTAACACCACCTCCAGAAGAGTTCTAAACTTTATAGCAATGCAAAAGAGAATCTACTTCCAAACAGAATCTCTACACAATAATTACTATATTTACAGTAGCTACTTCTCAGGTTTGTGTGAATTTCTGGTTTTCATTGCCTCCTATTTACTGTTTGGTACTGTTTGTGCTTTGGTTAAACATTTATAACTACCTACACATTATCACCTTTCTAATTATCAGTAATAGATTTACTGAACAATATCAATTCATTTTCAAAATGTGTGAAACCAAAGAAACTTATTTTTTTGCCTTTCTAAAATTTTCTTGTAATTTTAACAATGGCATATTGTTTTGTATTTTCAGAGGTATGACTATAAAAATAAAGATATTAAAATTACAGATTATATGCAAATTTGTGTGTTCCTTTTCTGAACTGTTAATTTAGTAGATTATGTTTTTTCAGTTATAATTTGAAAAGCTGTGTCCCATTTCTTTAGGTTGGACCATTTAGATGTTTTAAATCCAAATTAATTTTATTATATAATGTTACACATATCTGACATCAGACATTTTATTTTACTTTTAGCTAAGATGGAGACAAATACATTAACTATTAAATAAATTCAATGATTAAAATTTACTTTTTTTAATGTATTATTCCTTTGGTTTGGATCCAAAAAAATGTTCCACTCCTTGTTCTGTTCTAGTGTCAACACTACACTGAGTTTTGTATATTCTGTTGTAATGCATCTTTTAATTTTAAGTGATGCTTAGTTTTCTTCAGTTCATTCTGGAAAGCAGATGTTCTCAAATAGAACTGCTTCCAAACATGTATAGAATCTTTGCACAGGAGTTTCTGTAATTTGTGGAATTATGGTATTCAGTGTCACCATATTTGGGTTTTTAAAAGTGTATTGCATACTGCTTTGGTATTAAACCATTTGTAATTCTTCCTGTATGTTATCACTTTGTTTTTTAAGAATTTGGTCTTTAAAGGCAGAATTTGAGGAATGTGTTTCAGGCAATCATTTTGTGTTTGTAGAACAATCTTAGCATAGGAAAATGAGCCAAATGTTCAGTGCCATTTTAATTTCCCAAAGATACAATTTCTCTAAGAATGAGTTACTCATATCATACATCTGTGTAACTAGTGCAAAAATTATTGCAAAGAAATTTAAACAATTTTGTTGCTTACAATATCAACCAAAAAAACACCCAAGTTTTGTTTGGGTTTGAACTGGTGACAAGTGGTAATTTCTCTGAATGTCAAGAACAAGCAATGGTCTTCAATCCTGTATGTACGTGTATGCATGTGGTGTGTGTGTGTGTGTGTGTGTATTCTTCAGCACAATGACATTTCAAAGATACCAACCTCTGTGTAGTACAGTTGACTGATAACTGGGCCAACATTTCATCAAGCAAAGCATTAAAACACCAGTGGTTCAAGTCATGGGAGCATATCCAGGGAGAAGTTCTTCATTGTTATGCTCATGACATGTTTCGTTAACATTTTTGGCTCAAAGAGATGCCTCATAAATGATATTGTGAATACATGTAAATTTTTGGTCCTAGTTAAACACTGCTGACTTATATTTAGGTTTCATGCTACTGAAAGAGCAAGGCCCATATTCGTGTACACCTGATAAATTAGTACATTCACCTCTTTAGGATTTTTCTCAAAAATAAATTTTTTTCTGAATTCGTACTTGTCATTGCACCATCTACCAAAATGTTCACAAATGCAGAACAAAACTCTCATCTAGGCATGCATAATATAGTGAAATAGGTGTTATTCTCTATTTTTAGACTTCTTTAGCTGCAACAGAAAGCTACAAAATACTATAACTTTTTCATATACTTTGTCCAGTAAGTTCTCAAGTTTATCTTCTACACTCTGAACTGTATTTCTAGCTAGACTTGTATTAGTAAATACTTGTTTTTGTTTGGGATTCATAATTTCTGCTATTCTCTACAGACATTTCTTTATGAACTTATCAGCTGTAAAAGGCTTTGATGCTAGAGCAATTTTTTTTCAGTGAATACACATTTGTATTTTATTACAGTACCACATCTTTTATTTGCATTTGCAAAATAAGCACTGTTTAAATATCAGTATTTTTCAGTTAATTAACTTTTACCATACATTTTCCCATATATTGGTCACAATTTTCCTTATTTTTTCATGCCAGTGAATTAAGTGACATTCTTTTGCACAGACATGCTATATTGGCATATTAAACATAGGATATTCAACATTTCCCCAAATAAATTTATATTCCCATTTTTCATGAAACATGGGACATGAGAAAAAATTTCCTTCAGTTCTGCTGGATGAAAAATAACAGAACAAATGCTATCATAAATACTAGCTGCCACTAAGCGTCAGTGGCAGGCAGCCATAGGGGATGGTAGGAATCAGGTGTCATTTAAGAGGCTGAACCACAAGCCATATTTAGCTCATTCATGCCATATCGGACATAGTTTTTCAAGTGACCCAATATAGGGAATTATATGTAAAATATCCTGCCAATGTTAGGGTAGTTAAAAATGAAATTTAGCTCAAGGACCACACGTTGGCAACTCCACTTTAACACACAGTCTTTTTAATCTGTAATAGCATTATCCAGCTTTATCACCCAACTTGACTAGTAAGTTTTTCTCCAGATAGCATCTCACTTTTAAAAAGAAGATAATACTACCCTCAGAGAATGAATATTTTGCTTCTGTTGATGACATATAAAACAAATCTATGTAGACTTACAAGGAATTTTTCAAAATGTGAATTTGTGATGATTACAAGTATGTACTCTGGAATCTAATGAATTTGGGTAAATAAATATTTTGTCTTAATGATCTTATCAATAATACTGGGAAAGAATGGTTCTTACTAATATGATTGTTGTGGAATTAAATGAGATATGTGAATAGTTTCGCTTACTATGCTTCCCATTTTTTTAGAGCAGTTTTAAAATCACAGAAACATTGAATAGTAAGTACAGTGTTTTCCCATATACTCCTACTCCCAAATATGCAAGGTCCCTCTCACTATCAACATCCCATACCAGAGTGGTACCTTCGTTGCAATGAATGAACCTATACCCGAAACATCATAATGACCCAAAGTCTGTAGTTTACATTAGGGTTCACACTTGGTGTACATTCTGTGGGTTCGGACAAATGTGTAATAATATGTATCCACTATTATGGTATTATATAGAATAGTTCCACTGCCTAAAAATCCTTCCTTGATCCTCCCAACTCCTGGAAACAACCAATCTTTTTACTTTCTCTGTAGTTTTGCCTTTTGCAGAATGTCACATAATTGGAATACGAAGGCTTGTAGCCTTTTCAGATTGTCTTCTTCCACTTAATAGGCATTTAAGTTTCCTCCATGTCTTTTCAGAGTATGATAATTTATATCTTTACAGTGCTGAATAATATCCCATTGTCTGGATATACAGTTTATCCATTCACCTACTGAAAGACATTTTGGTTGCTTCCAAGTTTTGGCAGTTATGAATAAAGCTGCTATAAATATCCATGTGCAGGTTTTGGGTAGACATGAATTTTCAACTCCTTTGGGTAAATGCCCAGGAGTATGATTGCTGGATTGTATAGTATGACCATATTTAATTTTATATGAAATTGCTAAACAGTTTTCTAAAGTGGTTGTACCATTTTGTATTCCCACCAGCACTGAGTGAGACTTCTTGTTGCTCCACATGCTTGCTAACATTTGGTGATGTCAGTATTTTGGATTTTTACCATTGGAAAAAAAATGTGGAGGTAAATCATTGTTGTTCTAATTTGAGTCTTCCTAATGACTAATGACACTGTGACTCGTTTCCTATACTTATCTGTAATCTATATTTCTTTCTTGGTGAGGTGTCTGTTCAGGTCTTGCTCATTTTTTCATCAAGTTGTTTGATTGTTGAGTTGTAAGAATTCTTAGTATGTTTTGAATAATTGTCTTTTATCAGTTACATCTTTTGCAAATACTATATTCAAGTCTGTGGCTTGTATTCTCATTTTCTTGGCAGTAGTTTTTCAGAGCAGATTTTAATTTCAATGAAACCCAGCTAATCAGTTATTTTTTTCATACGTTGTACCTTTGGTGCTATATCTAAAAGGTCATTAACAAATCCAATGTGATCTAGATTTTCTCATGTTACCCTCTGCAAGTTTCATAGTTTGGCTTTTTATATTGAGGTCTATGATCCATTTTGAGTTAAATCTTGTGAAAGACATAAGGTTGTGTTTACATTATTTTCATATGGCATCCCCTTGTTCCAAAGCCATTTGTTGAAAAGACTATCATTTTTTCCCATTGTTTCCTTTGCTTCTTTGTCAAAGATCAGCTGACATCATTTGTGTAGGTCTATTTCTGGGCACCTACTCTGCTCCATTGATCTATTTGTCTATTCTTTCACTGATACACACAGCTTCATGGTAAGTCTTGGGGTAGTGTATTGCCAGTCCTTCAACTTTGTTCTTTTCTTTCAAGGTTATTTCGGCTGTTCTTTTTTTTTATTGAAGTATAGTTGATACAAAATCTTATATTGGTTTCGAGTATGCAACACAGTGGTTCAACAGTTACACACATTATTAAATCCTCACCCCAACTAGTGCAGCTCCTATCTGTCAACACAGATAGGTGTTACAGAACCACTGACTATATTCTCTATGTGGCACTTCCATCCTCGATCTTCTATTTCTCCATACAAATTTTGGAATTAGTATGTTAATATCTGTAAAATCACTTACTGGGAATTTGACTGGAACTGTGTTGAATCTATAGATCAAGTTGGAAAGGACTGCCATCTGGACAATGTTCAGCTATGAACATTTAATATCTCTCCAATATTTTAGTTATTTAAAAAAATTTCTTTCACCAGAGTTTTATAGCTTTCCTCATCTCATACAAAATCTTATACAAATTTGCTAGAGTTACACATGGTCTGCCATTTTAAGACCTTAGTAAGCAATAGCTATTCTTATTATAATAATAAAAATGGCATCAGTTGAAAGTGATATAGCCCTATTGATATTGATATATTTTAAGGGGCAATACTGATTTAAATAAGCATGTTTTGTTATTGTTACAAAGTCAATACTCAGTGATGGGTACATGCGAGTCTGTAATACCATTTATACTTTTATCATGCTTAAATATTTAAAAAATAAAAAAATAAAACTTTTCAGTTGTGTAAATTGATAGTAGTAGTATAGTATAGACCAAGGCCATATTGCCTAGATTTGAATCCCAGTTTTACAACCCACTATTGTGTAAATTGGGATAAATTATTTAACCTTTTTGTGCCTGTTTCCTCAATTATAAAATGGTAAGTATAAATTAGCTGGTTGTGTTGTTGACAAGTGTAGGTATAAATTAGCTGGTTGTGTTGGTTCACAACATGTAACTACTGAATATTATATTATTTTAGTTATCCCTAGAAAATAAATAGGTTGTTATAAAAATAAAAATATGCATAATTTTGATTATGAAAGTGATATATGCTCATCACAGAAAAATATAAGGAAATTTCCTGAAAGCTGATACTCAGACACAACCACCATTACCAATTCAGTGTCTTTTTCCCAATGTTTTTTTTTCTGTTTCATAACCTTTGTTGTTTTTCTTTTAATAGTTGTATTCCTAATATATATACAATCTTGCATCCTGGCATTTTCTTTTTTATTTGACATTATGATAAGAATTTTCCATTTTTAAATGGACACTGTTTTTAATAGATGGGAACCATTCTATTCAACAGTGTTTGACTATCATTAGACATTTAGATTGCAACCCATTTTCTATACTTCAATAATTTTAATGAATATTTTTTACCAAAACTTATTTCCTTAGGATACTTAGTCATGCAAAGATCTTTAAGTGATTTATATTATGTAAGTATGGAGATTAATCAAACCAATTAAATAAATCTGGGTATGTAGGTGCAATGAAAAATGCAGGTAGGAAGGCTTTATATAAAAATGAAAAATAATTGTACATTAACTCAGTGAAGAACACCTACAAATACGAAGTTAGTTATATGATAGCCCTCTCAGCCAGACCTTCCGCAGACAATAATCTATATTCAAATATGTATACATCTTCAATTTCATGAGCCATACCTGAACATTAATATCATTAATTAATACACACAACACCTTTATGTTATTCCTTCATACTGAATAATCCATTTATTGGGGAAGTTAAATTCTGCTTAAATGTCTAACTTAAAGTACAATCATTCTTAAAAGAAGTAAGCTTGATTGCCTTAAGATGAGAGTATGACCAGAAAATTCAAACAATAGGCTATAATGATTTACAAAGTCGGAAGTAGGCTTAATACCATAGTGCAGTCTTCTCAAACTTTTTATCACCAAAGAAATATTCCTTAGATTGTCTCTAACTTTCCACTACTCTTTTCTCAAGCCATATCCATGTACTATGGGTTTTCCTACAAAGAAGTCACACTACTGAGTCATAAATATTGTTCTCATTCAAAATTAATTGAAGACAAAGCTTTCAATTGCTGTTTCTGGCTAGTGTGAGATAACCAATAAGATCTCAATGAGTCAATACGATCCTAGCCAAAGAAAAAGAAACTGATGCTTCAGGTAAGCAGGACAGAATTACACCCAGGAAATGTAAACTTTCACTGAGATTCTTGAACGATTGAAATTACCTCAAAGAGCTACCACTAACATGGCTAACATAGGAGCCATCTGATTCTCAGAAAAAGCAAATGCCTTGAACAAAATCACACCTTTTGCCTTCTACTCTGATATATTACCAAGTCCCCATGTTAGTTTTTTGTAATTTAAATATACTATAATTTAATTATTTATAAAAATTTATAAATTGTAATGAATACAGTTATAATGAAAGGCAAATAATAACCAGGAAAACAAGTAGGTAGTTAAATTATAAGTAAGCCGATTACATAAACCTGACACACCATTGTTTTAGATGTTACTTTTATGCCGTTTTACTGTTGCCAATATACATATGTTTATATGTATATGCATATGAATTTGTGAAGACTCATCTTTCTTTATATAAAGGGTGTTTTCTTTTGCGGAAGGGTTAGGTAAATGAGATAAACAGGAAATGAGAAAATGTGGGCTGATTTCATGGTAAACATCAAATTGGAAAATGCTCAACTTATTATTTGTTCCTAATTACCAGTTTCCCACGACAACAGAGGGCAGTCTTAGGGAGCCTTAGAATCCTCACTAAATCAGTGATATCAATGCAATGAATGAAGAGTAAGCTGTGAGCCTTTTAAGTGCTTAGCATTTTGTGTTTGAACAGTAAAATTAAGGTGGAGTTCTTAATGTCAGCGATTTTATTGAAAGGGGTAGGGAGACACATTGGCATTTCAAGCTCTAAAAATTAGGGGTTTGTTTCATCTCTTTCCAAAGAATAAGAAGTATAATACAATATGTAGGCTTTATACAAAGCACTAACAATTTAACCTAAATACATTTATCTCTTAGTACATCAAGTTCTTAATTGCCAAGCATATATTACCAAACTGAAATTGAAGACAAATGAATAATTTTATGGGTAGTCTCCAAAGGGATGAGAATTAAAAATTAAATTAAAAGGCACTTGCCAATGTTTTTATTTGCCTATTAAAAAAGCAAACACAAATATTTGATGCTGACTATATTTTAAATTCCTCAAATCTAATTCAGTCAATCTCAGTAGCAGTAATTGGTTAACTAAATAGGATTTTCTTGACTCTCACCAAGATGTAATGCTGACAACAGCCAAGTGGTAACTTTTTTGCTTCTTAATTTCCTCTTGCAACGCTATTCTTTGACATGCTACTGGGTAGCAAATACAGCTAACACTTTTTGAATATGTACTTTATGCCAGCCATTCCTCTGCATATTACACATGTATCAAATTGTTTAAAACCTCAAAAAAAAAACCCTATGATATAGATTCTTTACTCATTCCCATTTCACTGCACAGAAGACTGGCCCTGACAGGTAAAGGGACTTAAGCAGGATCACCCAGCTACTAAGCAGCAGTTTGGAGCCAGCACTGGTACTGTGATATCTCTGTTATCTATAATGCAGTGAAGTCTCACAGTACGTATTTGTTAAATGTCAAGTAGATTGAGAGTTTTTGCCTTATTTTTTCATTGACCTGGAATATGTCTTAACGTATTCTGCAACATGTTTATGTCCCGAAGATAAAATGAAGATTAGATTTAATTGTATAAAAATTACTTTTGTTGAAGAGAAAAGCAATTTTCTTTTAAAACATCACTAAAAATGCTAAGAAATCACAGGTTGCACTACCTTGTTTAATTCGTCAGTATAAGAAATTAAATCATGTTGTACTAAATCCATATTGTAAGGGTGTTATCCATGAGCTGCTTTGAATTTTCTTTAAATACCTTTGACAGCACTGTATTTATCCCAAATTAGTAAATCCCTTTAAACCCCTATTTGGTGGCTATCTGCCATGTGCTCTTTTTACCTAGAGGGTAAACTTCATGTTTAACTGTGTCTTTCTATTTGCCTTAAGTAAAAGAAAACCCTAATATGTCAATTACAGCCAGCTCTCAATTATCTGTTGTCACGAGGCAGAGACCACAACAGCAAGGATAATTTAAATCCAAGAATAATGAGAAAGTCTAATTTTGACATTATTTTCCTTCATCCCCCTAACAATCCTTTCTTGAACAGACCCAGGAAGAAAAATAAACAACCAAACAACCAACCTGTATTTTGGCCTTTTTGTTTTTTATGCCTCCGACAGATAGGTGAAAAGGCTAATTTTGGGTAGAAATATATCCAGATATTCCAAAAATTGAATGAGGATGACCATCTATATATAAAACCTTTTTATTATTCATTCATTATTTGAGACTCTCAGCTGAATATGGGGAAGATAGGTCTTCTACGATTTTTTTCCTGAGTGGCAGGCCATGCCCCCAAATTTGAAGTTTTAGATTTATTTGTTTATTTTTTGCCAGATTTGATCAGCTCACCAGTCATTGGGCTGCCGCCATCCCATATCCCAGTGATATTAGCACCTCCAGTGACATCTGGCCCGATGCCTTCAGTCTGGAACCTCACAGCCAATCAGAGTTGATGATATTGTATTAATGGTTCCATAATAAAAATGAAAAAGATGGCCTTCATCTTGATGAAAGCTGTAAATTAGCTATTGTGCTTGTTTGGTATTGCAAGGCCCAAATGTATTATTTATGCAATTTTTCTTTTGAAAGAAAAACTGAAAGAGCAGATTTCATTTTACAGCATTCAGTCAAAGCTCTTGTGTCATGAATGTGAACATTTCTGCATTTATTCCCTCACAGTGTAGAAGGTATTTTTTCAGAGATCATCTAAGAAGGGATTTAAAAGTTTGAAAATGCTTTTAAAAATAGGTAAGCCCTAACGACTGGATCTATTGTTCATACCAGTAGATAAAGTAAATCAACACTTGCCACATGAGAACTTGTACCTAGGTGGAAGCATGATTTTCAAGGTCTTAGCTCGTCAGTAAGACTTTCTGTTTGTTTTAGGAAAACAGAAAAAAAAATCAGTAATTTTATCATAAAGTAAGTTATCAAGAATACAGGCAATAATTAAATATTTGAAAATATTAAATCTGTTTTGCCTAGGCATTTCATTCTGTAATTGTGATAGTTTCATTCTCAAAAGATATATGATCACCCTTAAGAAAAGTATAAATAAAATAATCCATTTATAGGGAAAAAAAAGTAGAAATCAATTTTAATGTGAAAAACAGGTTTATGATAATAAAATGATATAATAATAGTCCTGGTGATTTTATGTCTGGCATCTTATTTGAGTCTCATACAACCTACAAACTTAGGCTCAGTATGTCCATTTAACAGACAGAGGGACTGAGGCTTAAGAGATGATGCAAACTGCCTAAGGACACCAGTAAGTTGAGGGATGAATCTGAGACCTATTTCTGGTCTTCTGATTCCAACAAAATGTTTTTCCCCACTACCCCATGGTTCATCTTCACCCAGTGGTGACTTTCTTTGTCTGGGAGCCACCACCAGTGAGGGCTTACTTCCAGAAACTAGTAACAAATCAAGCATAAAAAAGAGTTTTCTAACAGAAGACTAAATACTAAGCCCTGTTTTCCTATGTTCATAGAAATTTCAGTTTTGCTTGTTTTTCTTTTCTTTTTTTCCCAGAAAGAAATGTAAGTTTTTTCTCTTCAGGTGGGTCACAGGGACTATATTTGTTTTTATGCTATCTTCTGAAATAGCAAAGGAGTATTTGAATTTAGTATGGATTACTTAATATTTGTGAACTTAATGAATACATGAAATTTCCTCGGGTATAGAGTCTGGTCCTCATAATTTGCTTTGATGATATCTAAAATTTGCTTGCATAACTGCTAAGACCTAGACTGCTAGACGGAGGAATACCAGTTCACCATATTTATAAAAGAGCTATTCTAATCATAGACAAAATATTGTATGAAAACGAGACCAAGCCCATCTTCACGCTTGGCCTGTGATCTTGCTTCCTGTCTTGCTGAGGAAATAGGTAGAAGGAAAAGAATTTCACCATGGTCCCTCCACCCTGCTTACCACCTACCTGCTTCCATGTCTATACCTTCCTCTTTCTCATCTGTTCTGGGGATGGGCTGTTAGGGCTCCTTGTCAGAGACAATCTCTTCCTCTGCAATAAATCCCATGCCCTCCTGCCTACTCACCATCTTCACACTAACAATTATCCTCTTTATCATCTGCATCGATTAATGTTCCTCTCTACATTCTATTATTTCTCCCATTACAAATGTTGAGACTCTTTCTTGATCCTCCATACCCTTCAGCTCTCATCCCTATCTTTTCTTTCATTCATGTTAAAATTCATCAGAGGAGTTGTCTATACCCACAGTCTCCCAGTTCCCCCAGTACAAATCGCTCCTGAAGCCCTTCCCTTTGTTGACACCCACTACTCCACCAAGAATGCCTTTTTCAGATCAATGAGTGGTATGTTGCTAAATCCAATGGTAGATTTTCACTCCTCATCTTACTTGATCAGATAGCAATATCTGAACCAACTGGATTGTGGAAATTTCCTTTTGATTTCTTTTTTCTTTTTTCACTGCTACTTCAGAAAGCACCTTTTAAGTCTCCTTTGCTGATGCTTCTTCCTCACTTCACCCCCATAGTGTTGAAATTTCCCAGAGCACAATCCTTATGACTTTTCTCTAACACTTTCTCCCTACATTAGTTCTCTTTTACCCAGTGTTGTAGTTTTAAATCACATCTATATATTGATGACTCACGAGCCTGGATCTTACCCCTGTACTGCAATCTGCAGTGTACAACTACTTTTTTCAACTCTATATTTAAATATCTTGACAGTCATCATTCAAAGTCACCATGTACAAAAACACTCACCTATTTCCTCCAGTCTTTACTGTTTCGGAGAATGGCAGTTCCATACAAGTAATTGCTTGACCCTAAAACCTTCTAATCATTCACCCACATCTATCATACAGCGTCTTAGCAAATCCCAAAATTCTGCCCTTAAAAGAGATCCAGAATCGACCACAATCTCACTACCTTAATCGAAACTATTATCATTCCCCACCTGGAATATTATGATAGCTTCCTCTTTGATCTCCCAGGTTCTTAGACTTCTTAAGACTATTGTTAAAACATTAGCCAGAGCAACTACAGTAAATCATGATAGTCTGTTTAACAGCTCCCCATAAAGCCCTCCAACAGTTTCCCATATCATAATGAATAAAAGCCAAATCTGTGTAAGAATCCACAGGATCCACACAGGTCCTACTCTCTCCTTTCCAAACTCTTCCTCACTTACCTGACACCAGCCATCCTGCCCTCTTTCTAGAACACAAGAGTCGTGCTCTGCTGTGGGGTCTTAGTATAGGTCTTTTCTCTTGGGTGTTAGAAAGGTAAATACAAATTCTAGGGTTCCCCATCCCTCATGCCTATCATGGCCTCTTGTTTCTTCTCACTTATGTCTCAGGATTTCTGAAAGGCTCTGTGCCTCAATGCCATGGGGTTCAGTGTGGGTGCTGTGCCTCTGCCAGGGTGTCATTGTTTGCTACTCTAGCATCTCTGACAGTGCCATTCTGGTCTGGTTTCCCTCCCGAGCCTTTGCAGTTCACTCCCACCCACCTTTCCCTGATATTGTTCACCATGACTCTCCAGGCCACTCTGCACCGTTCTTGGTCTCATGGCAAACCTTGCATCACTCAAATACCCTTTGGTGCTGAAGAAACCTTAGTGAGGCCATCTTAGGTCTTTCTGCCTAGAAATCACGTGAACTGTTCTACTACTCCCTCCCCAGACCAAGCATGTGGACACTAGGGGCCTTGAAAGCTGTATCATCCCTTGTGGCAGAGAGCATGTAATACTCCTACTGTTCTTTGAATGGGGAAGATGATTACTGAGAGATGGGAAATAAAGAAAAAATGTTCTTCAATTAATGTGAAAAATATTATCCTACTGCATAGAATATATCCCCTATTTGGAAGTAAACATAAAATATGCTCCACCATATCATGTATCCTAGGAATTATGTATCTTGGGTTTGATGTATCTTAATTTATGATGCAATGAGTTTTACATACAGCTATAGACTTTTTGATGTTTCGGTTTAAAGAGGCTTTATTTCAAGGAATCATTAAATCTGTTAATTATATATAACATATTATATATCATATATAACATATTATATGTCCCAGATGTTCCCAAATGTTCCAGAATCAACTTTTGCTTTTATAAACTTAAAAAAAATCAAGAATGTCTATAGCCATAAATTACCTAAAAAAAAAACCCCAACAAAACCAAGTAGTTAATATTAGGTTCCTCTCTGAAAAGACAAAGTATCATGGTGGGTTTCACTGATATTTTCTCAGAAAATTGTTGTTCTTTCTTTTCCTCCCTTCTCTTCTTCTGCCTCCTCTCTTTCCTCCTCCTTTTCTTTCTCGTTTGCAAGAACTAACAAACATAGGCTCCTCTGTAGTCATTTTCACTCTCATTTATAGAAAACAATTTCTTTAAGTCTCATTTGAGAACCCTATGGCACATACAGTAATCAGAATTAGATCCTGACCTCTGAGAATCTGAACTTTCTAGCTTCTTCCATCGCTACCATCAAATTCCGAATTATAAAGAATAGTCGACCTCCTAAAAGTTTTTTAAAAATCTCATTGACCAAGAAGGAATTCAAGATGGCGGTGTGAAAGATGAGAAGGAGAGCGCCTCCCAAAACCACAAACAGTACAAAAATATCAACTAACCTTAAAACAGCAACAAGAAAGAAGGCTGAACCAGACTGCAAACAGACCTCACGAATGGAGCAGACCTCAAGAAACAGGGTAACGTGCGAAAGCCTTAATCCGGCAGAACCCAAGCCCTTCCCCCACCTCAGCTCATTGGCGGGAGGAAGCGAAATGGAGTGGGGGAGGGGGTGGAAGCCTGGGACTGCTGAACACCTAGTCCTGGAGATCTGCTTTGTGAACAGAATCCTATAGTGTGTGGTGCCCTGGGCGTTGGGGAGCTCAGACAGGCAGAGTGCTTGTGAAATTGACATTCCAGCCGTTTGTGGAGGAGGGGATCCACACCCAGCCGCTCTGTGTCAGAGGAAAGGCAGGGAGTCTGAGAGGCTTCCTAGCAGCTAGAGGGCTGCTGAAGGGGCGGGGTTTGCACCGAGCTTGCTGCATGGAAGAAGGGAGAGCTGGACAAGGTTGTCTGGGTGCGCTCAGCACGGCTGGTTGAGAACTTTGAGGAGCTTCAGGTACTCCATCCCCCTGGCAGCCTACTCAGCTCAGAGGCCACCCACTGTGACACAAAGTCTGCCGAGCCTTCCTACTGGCCTGCAGGCACCTGCTCGCAAACCCGCAGTCACTACACAGGCATCAGGCCAGCCAGAGGGAGGCCCCGCCTAGAACAGCTAGAGACGCAAAGCACAGAGGTTTACCTGTGTGTGCTTGGCCCACTGGCTCTGACACTGGAGACAGTCACTGAAGATGGGAATCAGGAAACAGATCTTTCATACATCCAAGCACCTTCCCATCTCCCCTATGACCTCCAACCTCACTCTAGGGGGTGAGCAGCTCCAGAGACTGGATTTTCTGTGCACTAGTGGGCACCACACAGAAATATGAAACAACAAAAGAACATGGTTCAGACCAAAATCTCACAAACCCCAGAAAAAGGGCCAAATGAAACCGAACTCACCAATCTTCTTGAAAGAGAGTTCAAAATAAAAATTATAAACATGCTTATGGAGGTACAGAAAAATATTCAAGACCTCAGGAACGAATTTAAGATGGAGATTCAATCATTAAGAAATACTATATCTGAAATGCAATGTACAATGGAGGGATTTAAAGGCAGATTAGATGTAGTAGAAGAGACAGTAAATGGAATAGAAATTAGAGAAGAGAAATACAAAGAAGCTGAGGCACAGAAAGAAAAAAGGATCTCTAAGAATGAAAGTATATTGAGAGAGCTGTGTGACCTATCCAAATGGAAAAATATTCATATTATAGGGGTACCAGAAGAAGAAGAGAGAGAAAAAGGGATAGAAAGTGTCACTGAGGAGGTAATTACTGACTACTTCCCCAATCTGGGGAAAGAGATAGTCTCTCAGGCCATGGAGGTGCACAGATCTCCCAACACAAGGGTCCCAAGGAAGACAACATCAAGACATATTAAAATGGCAAAGATCAAGGATAAAGACAGACTTTTAAAAGCAGCTAGAGAGAGAAAAAAGATCACATAAAAAGGAAAACCCATCAGGTTATCAGACTTCTCAGCAGAAACCTTACAGGCCAGAAGGGAGTGGCATGATATATTTAACCCAATGAAGCAGAAGGGCCTTGGACCAAGAATACTTTACCTGGCAAGGTTATCATTTAAATTTGAAGGAGGGATTAAACAATTTTCAGATAAGCAAAAGCTAAGAGAATTTACCTCCGACAAACCACCTCTACAACGCATTTTGGAGGGACTCCTACACATGGAAGTATGCCTAAGGCTAAACAGATGTCACCCAAGGGAAGACAAAGGGTACAGAATATGACTCATAACATACAAAGAATGGAGGAGGAAGAAAAAGGAAAAAAAAAGAACCTTTAGGTTGTGTTTGTAATAGTATATGAAGTAAGTTAAATTAGACTGTTAGATAGTAAGGGAATTTCCCTTGAACCTTTGGTAACCATGAATCTAAAGCCTGCAATGGCAATAAGTATATACCTATCAATAATCACCCTAAATGTAAATGATCTGAATGCACCACTCAAAAGACATACAGTTACAGAATGGATAAAAAAACAAGACCCATCTATATGCTGCCTACAAGAGACTCACTTCAAACCCAAAGACATACACAGACTGAAAGTAAAGGGATGAAAAAATATATTCCATGCAAGTAATAGTGAGAAAAAAGCAGGAGTTGCAGTACTTGTATCAGACAAAATAGACTTCAAAACAAAGAAAGTCACAAGAGACAAAGAAGGACATTACATCCTCAGTCCAACGTGAGGATATAACTATTATAAATATCTATGCAGGATCCCTACATATGTGAAACAAATACTAATAGAATTAAAGGGGGAAATAGAATGCAATGCATTCATTTTAGGAGACTTCAACACACCACTCACTCCAAAGGACAGATCAACGAGACAGAAAATAAGTAAAGAGACAGTGGCACTCAACAACATATTAGAACAGATGGACATAACAGACATCTGCAGAACACTCCATCCAAAAACAACAGGATACACATTCTTCTCAAGTGCACATGGAACATTTTCAAGAATAGATCATATACTAGGCCACAAAAGAGTCTCAGTACATTCAAAAAGATTGAAATTGTACCTGCCAGCTTCTTAGATCACAAAGGTATGAAACTAGAAATAAATTACACAGAGAAAATGAAAAGCCCACAGACACGTGGAGGCTTAACAACATGCTCCTAAATAATCAATGGATCAATGACCAAATAAAAACAGAGATCAAGCAATATATGGAGAAAAATGACAACAATAATTCAACACCACAAAATCTGTGGGATGCAGTGAAGGCCGTGCTAAGAGGGAAATATATAGCAATACAGGCCTTCCTCAGAAAAGAAGTACAATCCCAAATAAACAGTTTAAAGTCACAATTAATGAAATTAGAAAAGGAAGAACAAATGAGGCCCAAAGTCAGTAGAAGGAGGGACATAATAAAGATTAAAGCATAAATAAATAAAATTGGGAAGAATAAAACAAGAGAAAGAATCAATGAAAGCAGGAGCTGGTTCTTTGAGAAAATAAACAAAATAGATAACCCCCTAGCCAGACTTGTCAAGAAAAAAAGAGAGTCTACACACATAAACAGAATCAGAAATGAGAAAGGAAAAATCACTACGGACACTACAGAAATACAAAGAATTATGAGAGAGTACTATGAAAAATTATATGCTAACAAACTGGATAACCTAGAAGAAATGGACAACTTTCTGGAAAAATACAACCCTCCAAGGCTTACCAGGAAGAAACAGAAAATCTGATAGACCAATTACCAGCAAAGAAATTGAATTGGTAATCAAAAAAGAACCTAAGAACAAAACCTCTGGTCCAGATGGTTTCACTGCTGAATTTTATCAAACATTTAGTGAAGACCTAATACCCATCCTCCTTAAAGTTTTCCAAAAAGTAGAAGAGGAGGGAATACTCCCAAACTCATTCTTTGAGGCCAACATCACTCTAATACCAAAGACACCACAAAAAAAGAAAATTACAGACCAATATCCCTGATGAACATAGATGCAAAAATACTCAACAAAATATTAGTAAACTGAATTCAAAAATAATAAAAAAATCATCCATCATGATCAAGTGGGATTCATCCCAGGGATGCAAGGATGGTACAACATTCAAAAATCCATCAACATCATCCACTACATCAACAAAAAGAAGGACAAAAACCACATCATCATCTCCATAGATGCTGAAAAAGCATTTGACAAAATTCAACATCCATTCATGATAAAAACTATCAACAAAATGGGTATAGAGGGCAAGTACCTCAAAATCATAAAGGCCATATATGACAAACCCACAGCCAACATTATACTTAACAGTGAGAAGCTGAAAGCTTTTCCTTTGAGATCAGGAACAAAACAAGGATGCCCTCTCTCCCCACTTTTATTCAACATTGTTCTGGAGGTCCTTGCCACGGCAATAAGACAACACAAAGAAATAAAAGGCATCCAGATTGGCAAGGAAAAAGTCAAACTGTCCCTGTTTGCAGATGACATGATATGGTACATATAAAAACCCTGAAGAATCCACTCAAAAACTATTAGATCTAATATCTTAATTCAGCAAAGTTGTGGGATACAAAATTAATACACAGAAATCTGTTGCATGCCTATATATTAACAATGATCTAGCAGAAAGGGAAATCAGGAAAACAGTTCCATTCACAATTGCATCCAAATGAATAAAATATCTAGGAAAAAACCTAACCAAGGAAGTGAAAGACCTATACCCTGAAAACTACAAGACACTCCTAAGAGAAATTAAAGAGGACACTAATGGAAATTCATGCCATGCTCTTGGCTAGGAAGAATTAATATCGTAAAAATTGCCATCCTGCATAAAGCAATCTACAGATACAATGCAATCCCTATCAAGACACCTACAGAATTCTTCAATGAACTAGAACAAATAGTTCTAAAATTCATATGGAACCACAAAAGACCCCGAATAGCCAAATCAATCCTGAGAAGGAAGAATAAAGTGGGGGGAATTACGCTCCCTGACTTCAAGCTCTACTATAAAGCCACAGTAATCAAGACAATTTGGTACTCACAGAAGAACAGACCCATAGACCAGTGGAATAGAATAGAGAGCCCAGATATAAACCCAAGCATAAATGGTCAATTAATATACGATAAAGTAGCCCTGGATATACAATGGGGAAATGACAGCCTCTTCAACAGCTGGTGTTGGCAAAACTGGACAGCTAAATGTAAGAGAATGAAACTGGATTACTGTCTAACCCCATACACCAAAGTAAACTCAAAATGGATCAAAGACAAGAATGTAAGTCATGAAACCATAAAACTCTTAGAAAAAAATATAGGCAAAAATCTCTTGGACATAAACATGAGGAACTTCTTCATGAACATATCTCCCTGGGCAAGGGAAACAAAAGCAAAAATGAACAAGTGGGACTATATCAAACTAAAAAGCAAAGGATACCATCAGTAGAACGAAAAGATATCCTACAGTATGGGAGTATATATTCATAAATGACATATCCAATAAGGGGTTGACATCCTAATTATATAAAGAGCTCACGCACCTCAACAAACAAAAAGAAAACAAGCCAATTAAAAAATGGGCAGATGAGCTGAATAGACACTTCTCCAAAGAAGAAATTCGGATGACCAACAGGCACATCAAAAGATGCTCCACATCATTGGTCATCAGAGAAATGCAAATTAAAATCACAATGAGATATCACCTTACACTAGTTAGGATGGCCAACGTCTAAAAGACAAACAACAAATGTTGGCAAGGATGTGGAGAAAGGGGAACCCTCCTACACTGCTGGTGAAAATGTAAATTAGTACAACCATTGTGGAAAGCAGTATGGAGGTTCCTCAAAAACTCAAAATAGAAAACCATTTGACCCAGGAATTCCACTCCTAGGAATTTACTCCAAGAATGCAGCAGCCCACTTTGAAAAAGACAGATGCATCCCTATGTTTATTGCTGCACTATACAATATCCAAGAAATAGAAGCAACCTAAGTGTCCATCAGTAGATGAATGGATAAAGAAGATGTGGTATATATACACAATGGAATATTATTCAGCCATAAGAAGAAAACAAATCCTACCATTTGCAACAACCTGGATGAAGCTAGAGGGTATTATGCTCAGTGAAATTAGCCAAGCCGAAAAAGACAAGTATCAAATGATTTCACTTATCTGTGGAGTATAAGAACAAAGAAAAAACTGAAGGAACAAAACGGCAGCAGACTCACAGACCCCAAGAATGGACTAACAGTTACCAAAGGGAAAGGGACTGGGGAAGATGGGTGGGAAGGGAGGGATAAGAGGGAAAAAGGACTATTACAATTAGCACACATAATGTAGCAGAGGTGGGGCTGGAGTGGGGGATACAGGGAAGGCAGTATAACACAGAGAAGACAAGTAGTGATTCTGTAACATCCTACCACGCTGAGGGACAGTGATTGCAATGGGATATTTGGTGGGGACTTGATAATAGGAGGAGTCTAGTAACCATAATGTTGCTCATGTAATTGTATATTGATAATAGCAAAAAAATATCTCATTGCCCCAACCTTAACTACTTTCATTCCTTCCCTTCTTCACCCATGGTGGGAAAGGCATCTTTTGGTATATTATTATATCAAAGTTTTATTATGAAATACTGTACACTATACTATGATGGCAAAACCAACGTTTGTTTTCATAGTATGTGAAAAAACGTTTTGAAGCATGTGGAAGGCCCAAACCTACTCCTGCTCCTAAGGTCTGTCCCTGCCTCCCAGGTAAGATCCAGTAATGATGCTATCTGCCCCCTGTGAAGTCCTACCAAGATTTGAAAAGGATCCAGGGTTCAAAGGCTGACTGAAATGTTTAAAGAAATGAGAGAACCTGGAAGGAAGGATTCCAAATGCAACATGAATTCCTGAATGACCTATTCAAGACTGACTCTAGAAGGGGATGAAGTTTTCTCCACCTTAGCATTCCTTGGGTGTTCATGATCAAATTTTTTTCTAATATCAGATTACATGTGCACTCACTTCCAGAGAGTAGTGTATAATGGAAGAGCCCATTCACAAGAATGAGGTCCCTACTAAATCTCACACCTCTGAAATGGCTGAGAGCAGAGCAACAAAGATAGAAGAGAAAAACAGCAGAATGTATGCTACTGATGTCAAACTTCTGTTTGAAAAATGTGCGACCTAGTGATGAGCTTTCTATTTCTGAGATGTGGTAAACCAAAATTAATACTATATGTTAATTTAGAATGCCATGGTTTTAGGGATTTTTGAAAATTTACTGTTCAACTGAGGAATTTCCTTTCCATTAAAGTAAATTATGACTTTGAAATACATGCGGTGTTCTTTGTTTTTTAGATTTATTCTATAAACAGTTCTTTACTATCATTCTGAAGGGCAACACATGCTATGTTTGCTTGTTCTCACAGCATGTCTTAGTTTCTCAAAAAAATTCCATCTCTAATTAATCACTCATAATTCTTTTTTTTTCCCTTCAGGAAATTTCTGTCTAGCGTGATTATTTATCTTTGTATAATTTTTTATTGAAGTATAGTTGATATGCAATTTTATATTGGTTTCATGTATAAAACACAGTGGTTCAACAGATACACATTTATTGTTAAATCCTCACCCCAACTAGTGCAGCTACTATCTGTTAACATAGAAAGATGTTACAGAATCATTGACTATATTCTCCATGCTGTAGCACCATCCCCAAGACCAACTTATATTACGATTAAGATTTTTGTGCCCCTTTATCCCCCCTCACCCTCTCTACCCCCATGGTAACCACCAGTCACTTCCGGTGTCTATGAGTCTACTGCTATTTTGTTCTTTTTTTTTTTTTTTTTAGATTTCACAAATAAGTGTATAAGTCATACTGTATTTGACTTTCTCTGCCTGGCCTTATTTCACTTAGCAAAATACCCTCTATGTCCATCTGTGTTGTTGCAAATGGCCAGATTTCTTTCTTTTTTATTGCTACAATATTCCATTGTGTATATGTACCACATCTTCTCTGTCCATTCATCTATTGATGGACACTTAGGTTGCTTCCCTCTCTTGGCTGTTATAAATAATGTGGCCATTAACACAGGGGTGCAAATATTTTTCCAAATCAGGGATTTTGATTTCTTTGGGTAAATTTCTAGGAGTGGAATTACTGGGTTGAATGGCATTTCTATTTTTTTTGTTTTTTGAGAGAACTCCACACTGTTTTCCACAATGGCTGCACCAATTTACATTCCCACAAACAGTGTAGGAGGGTTCCCTTTTCTCTACATCCTTGCCAACACTTATTATTTGGATAGTGGCCATTCTGACTGATGTGAGGTGATATCTCAGTATGGTTTTGATTTGCATTTTCTTGATGATTAGCTATGTGGAGCATCTTTTCATGTGCCTGCTGCCATCTATATTTCTTCTTTGGAAAAATGTCTGCTTAGGTCCTCTGTCCATTTTTTAATTGGGTTATTTGTTTTTTTGGTGTTGAGGCATATGAGTTCTTTATATATTTTGGATGTCAACCCCTTATTGGACAAATCATTTACAAATTTATTCTTCCATACTGTATGTTGTGTTTTTGTTCTGTTAACGGTGTCCTTTGCTGAACAGAGCATTTTAGTTTGATGTAGTTCCATTTGTTCATTTTTTATTTTATTTCCCATCCCTGGGGAGATGTTGCTAGAAAAAAAATTTAAGGTTATGTTTAAGAGATTTTTGCCTATGTTTTCTTCTAAGAGTTTTATGGTTTCATGCCTTACATTTAGGTCTTTAATCCATTTTGAGTTTACTTTTGTGTATGGAGATAGAGAGTGATCCAGTTATATTCTCTTGCATGTAGCTGTCCAATTTTCCCAACATAAGTTATTGAAGAAGCTGTCTTTTCTCCATTGTATATTCATGGCTCCTTTACTGTATATTAATTAACCATATATGCATGGGTTTATATCTGGGCTCTCAATTCTGTTCATTTATCTATAGGTCTTTAATTGTGCCAGTACTATACTGTTTTGATTACTGTAGCTTTGTAGTATAACTTGAAGTCAGGAAGTGTAATATTTGCAGCTTTGTTCTTTCTCAAGGTTACTTTGGCTATTTGGGGTCTTTCGTGGTTCCATATGAATTGTAGGATTACTTTCTCTAGTTCATTGAAAAATGTCATTGGTATTTTGATACCAATTGCACTGAATCTGTTAATTGCTTTGGACAGGATGGCCATTTTGACAATATTAATTCTTCTTATCCATGAGCATGGTGTAGAGTTCCATTTATTTGTGGCTTTTTTGACCTCACTCATCATTATCAACAAACCCACAGTTAACACCATACTCAATAGAATAAAATGAAAGGTTTTCCTCTATGATCAGGAACAAGACAAGGATGTCCCCTCTTGCTGCGTTTATTCAACAGAGTACTGGAAGTCTTAACCATTGCAATCAGACAAGATAAAGAGATAAATGGCATCTATATTGGTAAGGAAGAAGTGAAACTGCCACTATTTGTGGATGATATGATACTGTATAGAGAAAACCCTAAAGATTCCACACAAAAAACTATTACAACTAATAACTGGATTCAGCAAAGTTGCAGGATACAAAATTAATACCCAGAAATCTGTCACATTCTTTTGTACTAACAATGAACTACCAGAAAGAGAAATCAGGAAAACAATTCCATTTACAATTGTATCAAAAAGAATAAAATACATAGGAATATATCTAAACAAGGAGATGAAAGACCTGTACTTTGACAACTACATGGAGTATTCTGACATATTTTAGGTCTAACTGAGGAAGATAGTTCAGCTAAGGTAATGCCAAACTTCATTATTTTGAAATAATCTCAGAAAAGATGGGTGACGTTGGTATAGGCGGAAGCGGTTGGTGCATTGTTCTGAAAAGTGGAATGAATGGATTTGGATCAGAACTTCCAAGGCCAGAAGTGGCTTTCATTACAAAGTCCACTTCTCCAAGAGCCAACTGGCTCATGTGGCCCCAAGGCCTAGAAAAACTCTTTGGTTCTGATGTCACCTGGTAGATGACCTCCTGATGCTGGGGCAAATAATAAACTATTTCTTCTTTGGGCAATTTTTATTCTACTATTTGATTCTACAACAGATGCAAATTATTGTAGAATATACCTAAAATGCCTTTTCTTCCTTTCCCATTTTTGCCCTTTCTAATGTGTAAAAAAAGCCCAGGGAAAAGCCTATTTTCCCTTTTATTGGCAATTTTCCTTTACTCAACCTCACTTCCCTTAACTCATATATTCCATTTTCCATTCATTAATGTGCACGTTCTGTAAACACTTGTTAGGCATTTACCATGTGCCTGTTGAGGACACATTTCCTGCCCCTGTACAGATTATACTCTAAAAAACATTAACAGCCATGTAAATCAATATTTAAAGGAATTCTTTTATGGACTGTGAGAGAAACATGTAAATATTTAAACGACACACAATGATCAATTTCACTCAGGGGCAAACTTCAAAAAAGAGACAATTCTCCTTACAAACATAATTATTTCCATGAATATAATTCCATTATTAAACATATTTTTAATTTCACTCTGAACATCATAATTGGATGAGTTTATATAGATAGACTTCTATCCATGATTTACAAATGAGAAAATCGATATTTAGTCAAAATTTACGTCAAAGTCAATAGCTAATACGTGTGATGTCTCTGCTTAGTTACATTAAGATTTTTGATCCCAAACTTACATTCATGGTCTCTACTATGAAGATAAGAACCATTGTAAACCCCTTCTGACTATTTCAGTTAAGTTTTCCAAAAAGAAGCATTCATAACATCTCTTGATCCCAGTTTGATTATGAGGAATGAGAAACCCAGTCTTGCCCAAAACTTGGTTTAGTTTAGTTTATAGGCACTCAAGAGAAACCTAATGAAGTTTAAGAAACAATGTTTAATTTATGCAGTTATAAGGATGAAGAAGATAAAATTTCTTTGGCGAACTTATCATAAGCTATCTACAGGCTCTCATATATTATAAACACACCATAGTTATTTTTTTCAATTAAAGGAAAAAATATAACCATCAGGTTGTATAACAATATTTATTCATTCCCTACTGAATGGCGCTAGAGGAGTAAAGATAGAAGGGAGTGTCAGAATGCATCATAGAATCCACACTACTCAGACCATGTTGTTAGGCATTTAAGGTTTACACAGAGCAGCAATGTGCTGCAGCAGTCACATTCCAAAGTGATTTTTTTGCAATCAGAATTTCATTCATTACCCAATTTTCATGCAACTCCCCTGGCATTTGAAATATGTTGCAAGGTAGACTCCCCAAGGGCTTTTCCCCTCCCATAATAACTGATCTGCAGTGTCCAAAGATAGATCTAAATATCTTTGGTGCAAATTACTTGAGGCCTACAGAGCATGATTCTCTGTCATCTTCATCACATTTCACACCTACAGAACTGATAAAAGATTAATATTGAGGCTGAAAATATTTCATCAGCGTCTCTGGCTAAGGCACATTGTGTTATTTTATCTGGGGGCACCAATAAAGGGAGGAGGGGGGCCCAGAAAGAAAAAAATTTATTTGCACTCAGAGACGAGGAAAAAAAAAATTTCCTTTAGTATTATGAGAAAGGCAACAAAGCTGGTCCTGGCAAAGTTCTCTGCTCCGATTATGTACACACTTTTATTCAATCATTGTATCGCTCCGTGTCTGACATTTGGTCAATAGTGCAATCTACCACCGATCAGAATAAAACAGCCACCCCAGAGCACCTTGGAATTTCATTAGTTTCCTTTCAATGTAGTCCTTATAACTAGATGTTTATTTGGAAACACAAATTTAAAGTTCAATTCTGTGCCTTGTCAATATTAGTAAAAAGTCAAGGATCTTAGGCATTACTGTAAACCTGATTTTTCCCCCTTATTTATTTATTTATTCAGTTGAGGAAAAAAGTTGAGGGAGGGACTGTAGGGGTATAAGAAGGAAAGAAAAATTAAATATGACTTAAAAAAAGATTGGAGGCAAATTTTTCTGGTACGGAAGACTTATTTCTTCAACATTCTGCTTTATAGGTATAGAAATGTAACGACTACACATAAAAAGTAATTTTACACGTGTATTTGGTCTCTCATATATTGTAAGGGGTGTTGACAGTGAAGACTGGTGGGAAATAATGATATTAACACATAATGTAAATTACAAGGAAAAGCCCAATGTGGTGTTACAGAAATGGGTTGGTTTTGTCTAGACTCAGGTATGAATACTGGCTCACAAATATGTATCAGCTGTTGGCTTTGGCAATTAGTTTTGACTAACTCTCAATTTTCTCATTTAAAAAGGAGGGTAGTGACCCCAACTTGATGAGCTGGGCAGGAAATTAAATATCATAGCATACATCTAAACTAAGTGACAGAGTAATCTCTTACTTCTCTACTCATTTCTTCTCTACTCTCTTTGCACAGCAATTAGAATAAGAATTAGCCAGTGATTTTACTACCTTAAAACTATTTCTATTCTCCTTCACACATTAGTTTCCTCATTTATTCATACAAGATCTGTTTTGTACCAAAAGAATTGCTGTGTTTTAAGGCTGTAGAAGAACAGATGAATGAATCAAGGAAAGAATCAACAAAAGAAAGTGAGAAATGATATTCTCATAAATCAGATGTGAATGTTTACATTAAAGCTTTCTAAAGAAAGAATTTGATTGGTAAATTAGGAGAGTCTCTCTTTTATTGGGCTAATACTGGTTAGATATTTTAACACAGTGCACTGGAAGAATATGGTCAAGGCATTATTGGTGTGTCACACATAGTCTTAAAACGTTATCTGTTTTTAAATAAAAAGAAATCCCAATAAACTCATAAAAGAGGCCAAAACACCCGGCATAATGGTAGAATTGACAACTTATAGTTCTTTAATAAAATAGATTTCACTGCATCATAACACATCTTTAACTTCTCTCTTTTTTTACTATCAAGACAGTGCCATTCATGTTCTGTCGTGTGTGTGTGTGTGTGTGTGTGTGTGTGTGCGCGCGTGTGTGTGTGCGCGTGTGTGTGTATCTTTTTGGTTTAGAAGCTTTGGAACCATTTTCCAAATTTCTGTGTGTAACAGCAAATGCAATATTATCCATTCGTACCTTAGTTTTGATCCTCATTTGCAATTTTTTTTGTGTGCTTCAAATCAGCTAAATATGTCCTATATTTTATTTTATCCCAATAATGATTTTGGGTATTGTAGTTGGAGCTAAATCTGTTTTGAATTGGTTCATAAAAAGTGAAAATACATTAGAACACTATAGTGTTAATCATTCCCAAACAATCCCATATATTTGATAACATTTCTTTGGGGATTCACATTTTATATGGGGCTTTACATTTTCAAATTTTTCAAATCAATGACCTATTACAATACTATTACAATAGTGTAATCAATTACACTATAATAGTAACTAATATTTATTGGATCCTAAGTATGCGTCAGGTATTGTTTTAAGTTCTTTATGCATATTATCCCATTTAAACTCCACGACAAACATTACAAGCTCAATACTATTATTTCTCTTATATTAAGAATGAGAGGATTAAGGCTCAAGGTCACACAGATACTAAGCTGCAACCAAGACATGAACCATGTCTACCTCTAGAGCTTGACTTCTTACCCATGATGCTAGGCTGCCTCAGTTACTACACATCATCCTTCTGTGCAATGGAAAAATTCAAAATGAAAATATAAATATGATCTATTCAACAGAACTGGAATCTGAAGATAAATCACAAAACTTTTAATGTATTATTCTTCTGGAAAGACAACAGGAGTATAAACATAATGATCAATTCTCAAATTTTCATGAGGAATAACTTTCAAATCTTTACCAAAGTTTGTATGAAACACAGGAATGGAAATGGGATCAAAAATGGAATATTTATGAATATTGAACTTCTATTTTATATATGTAATCCTGAACCCAGAGTTGCTTGGCACTTACTAAATTGGTTTTTAAAATGTGCAGGGGAATTTGTTCTTTTGCTTTTGAGCTTCCTTCTCTCTGGGAAGAAATCTCCCCATTGCACGTGGTTCTGATGAAGCTGCCAATCAAAAACCTTAGCTCCTATTACAGCAGGAGGCAAGGTCACTTGGTGGTCAATTAGCATATCCCAACTCACCAGAGGAAGGTCCAGGAGTAGGCACATGTTCTCAGCACAGGCTGATCTTTCTTGTTCTCTATGATGTCAAGTTATTCCTGCCTCAGGGACTTTGCACTTCCGTTTCTGTCAGTACAGGCTTTCCTTCCCCACATATTCATGTAGCTTCCCTTCCCCAACTTTCTGTTTGTCATTTAGATCTCATTTGAGTTGTCTACACAGAGGGGACTTAAAGGATCATTGAGCCCAAATGAGTTCCTATACTTTCCATTCGCTGTTTGTGACCTCAATCTGTTTTATTCCCTTCATAGAACTTCTACTATCTGGCATTGTGTCTCCTTTTGCTAGATAATAAACTGTGTGTGTGAGAGGAGGACTTCTTGTGTCCACATTCCCAGAACAATGAGTAATGGGCTGACATATAAAGCTGTTCAGTAAACATTTGTGATAAGGTTAAATGTGAGGCAAAAGAATTTTTTTCTTAAAATACTTTGAGTTGGGATTCAATCAAACATGACTCATAAATTCATGGTTGCTTATATACTAATGTCACATAATCTATGCAGATGAATTTTTTTTTAAACTCTACATTCACAAGATAAAGATTTTTTTTAAAATGCTAGCAGTAATACTTCCATTTTTACATGGTAATGTTATAGCTTACAAATATTTTGGAAATCACTATTTTAAAATTTTATTTTAAATGTTTTTATTAATCAATGTACTAATGACCATCAACTTCCTACCATTATAATTAGTACTATTCTAGGTACTGTAGAAACACACAAAGAGAAAACCAGGGATTAACACGACATGCAGGAAATGAGAAGACATGTACATATACAATATACATGTAAGTACAATAGCACATATTGAAAATGTGCTAAGAGTTAGAGAAGGATGGGATCATATTAAATGGAGTACTTGGAGATGACCTTTGCGAGGATGCAGGACTAAATCTGGATCTGGAACTCTAGAGAAGTTTTTGGTGGTGAATTAGGGCAGCCCAGCATAAGGAGATGAGGTGGGATGAGTGTGATTTGTTTGGGGACAGCAAGAAGCTGTGAAGATTTCATTTGGGGAGTTGAGAGGAATTTGTTGATGAGGCCAGATTACAAATTAAAAATCAGGGTCGTAAATTAGAAATGTTTAGTTTCTATACTATTTACACTAGAGATTCTTGCAAAGAAAAATGATCACATGGGATAAATGTTTAGGACAATTAGTCCAGCATTAAAGTACAGAACAACTATTAATAGGAAAGAGGTCAGAAAACCTTTTAGAAGCCCTATGCTGCCATTATGGGAAGTAAGGAATCTCTTGGAAAGGGTGGAGGGGATTGTATGCACAGGGAGGAAAAGATAGCTAGTTCCCATCAGAGTCTTAATACATAAAATGAGGAAAAGCAGAGAGTCAGAGGTACTCCTGAGTTCCTACTTTTGGAAGAATGGGGACATAGTGAGACCAGTGATGGTAACATACAGCTTAGAGGTGGATCTAATTCAAGGATAATGGTGAATTTGGTTTCGATAATCTAAGGTAACGGTAATGTGAGTAAAGAGAAAGTTTTTGTCGGCAGTTCTCAATCCAAGGGGTTGGAATAAGAGGTCAAGATAAGAGCGACAGATTTGGCAGCCAACAGGCATTGAATTCATAGGTATCCAAGGACCATCTAATCCCTTAGGCACAGTAGACACAGTACTTGGAGCTCACAATATTTTTAGGGCCTTTGAACATGTTTTGATTTTTACTTTTAATCAGAAGGAAAAAAAAGAACTTTTGATCAGAAAATGTTTTACTACATAATATTAATATATTTGTCTTTATATCAATGCACCATGAAAGACATCATAATGATGTCTTCCAAATTTAGCCAGAATAGTAATTAATTAATCAATGATTAATAAACATAAATTAATTGTTAGGAAGTGAACACAAGGGAAAGACTAAGTCTTAGAGCAATGGTTCCTAAGACTTGCTCTTCCCTTGACATGCACATTGATCTGTATGACACACCCGTGAGAATGCGTGGTGGTGTGTGACGGGTAGAGGAAGCTCTCATTAACTAGGTGCTGAGTAACTGGGGATGTATCCCTGCCAGCTGGACCATGGTGACTATATTATATCAGGTCGTGGTGATATGGCACACATCCTCTAGCCAACTTTCTGTACACAGATTCTATCAGTCCTCTCACACCCTCCTTAAGGGATCAATTAAAAAGCAATAAAAGGGGATGTAATTAGCTTTCACAATTCCTTTTCCTTTGTTTAGAGCCAGCACTGCCATTTTTTTGAACAGAAAAAAATTAAATTACATGAAAACAATTATTATAATGGTCTTAAAGATGAACACAAGGGATAAAAGAAAGGAGCATTCACCTGAGACTATTAATGCAAAATTAAATGGCATTTTATCATTTGAGAATGTGAGGATACTTTATCCATATACCTGATTAGCAAGATTATTCAGGTTACCAAATGGAGAACCTAAGGCATTTTAAGAATGTAAAATATACTCTCAATTATATTAGTGATTTAAGAAAAAAAAGGAACAAATGTTATTTGTCATTCATATTTTTAAAGTATTTTTTTCCTATTTTTCTATTTTGGATTCCTGTTATGTCAAACATCAAAGAATTGCTTTAAAGTTTATTCCTGAGAAGACGTTGTATTTAAAACTTACCTGAAATTAGGTTGATCACAAATTATTCCTTTTTTAAAAAAAATTCACTTCTGAAAACGTTCTCCCTTTATTCCTAGACAAACTTTGCTCAAGGAATGACTACATTTCTTTAACACTGCAAATAATAAAGTGGACTGTGTGTCTGAGCAGAGTGACCGCTTCACTTAGCAAACTCACCCTAAATTCCGAAAACAAACCTCACCGACACTTGGCTGACAGTGCTGAGGTGATAATAGAAATAATTTCAAGCAGTAACAAAACCAGATTTAAACTATTACACACAACCCCTACAAGCCTTTTCTTTTTAAATGATACAAAAAGGAAAGCAATCAAAAGAGAAGGAAGCAACCTTCCCATCAGGTACTGCATGAAGTCTCGGCCTATTGCAGTCAGTTATGTACAAATCAAGTTATAGGGCATTGCTTGTCCTTACAGCAACCGCAGCTATTAAGCAGGAAACATTCAAACATAATATGGCCTTAAGGGGAAAAACAAATAGACAGTTTTCTTTCCCTTCCATTACAAATGTCCAACACTAGTATGATAATTTAATAATTCAATTTTATTTGCCCGGAAAAATTAGCCATTTGTTTGGAGCCTTGAAATCATTGAACTCTGAATGCTTATGTGTGATCAGATCTTCCTTTGCATATTTACTTAAAGGAAATACCTCTTTTGTCCTGTGCTCTACACTACTGGTTTCCCTTCAAGAGTTTAGCAGAAACCTACAATAAGGTATATGGTTGAGAGGAGTGGAATCAGCTACACATTTCTCCTCTGGTAAGGCGAACTATCCAGGCATATGCTAAAAGTAGCCTTGTTTTACTGAAAACTAACCAGAGCTCAGTTCCAGAGCAGCAGCATAATGTTATTGAGTGCTTGATGTATCTGACTTGAGGCAGATGGATACTAAAGCAGTGAATGTGCAAAGGGCACATATGCAGTGTGTGTGGGGGAGAGAGTTTGCAGAGTGCAAAACGGAGAAGACCAAGGAACCTTCTAGAAAGCATACGTTGAAGGAGCAGAGAATCAAGTGAGATGTAGTTGTGAAAGCAGCAGGAAAAGAATCAGCAATTAGCAACGTTTAACAAGCAGAGGGAAACAAGGATGAAAGACTCGTTAGCAATATCTAATATAAGGGTGGAAAAACTCCTTTTGCTAAGCTGGCCATTCAAAGAAGAGTTTCAGGGCAAGGGGTATGATACGAAGCCAGACTGAAGTGGGTTGAGTGAATATGAGAGATGCAGCAAATGTAAAGTATCTTGGGTCTAAATGGAAGAAGCTAGTTAGAGCAGTAGTTAGGAGAACAAATCTTAAGAAGGGGAAATAGGAAATGAATTTTAAAGGTATCAGATAGTTTAAAGAGGTGAGAAGGCAAAAGACAAGTTCTGCTTTTCCGTAAGGTCTAGATAGGAAAGATTGACCTCCCAAGCTCAGACAATGGTACTGGTTTTGATGGGGAGGCACCCTCTCCCTGCCAGGCAGCAGGAAAGAGACAAAGATGTGCGTAGACAGAGGCAATTTGTCCTTTTTTGGAGAAGGTGGGCAGAGTTTTATCTCATACTGTCCATAATTTTTTTTCCATGAAGTAGACAAGACCATTTGCTGAGGAAAAAAGGAGGAGGAGTATGGGAGGTACCCTGAGCGAGTGGTAAATCTCTGTAACAGATTGTGATAATGTACAGGCAGCTGGAAACCAGGAATCTTATAAGGGCACCATTCACAGTACTTGTCTGCCCAACGGATGAAAGCAGAAAATAAAACTAATCCATAACTGATTTGAAGAGATCGAATTATAGAAGAACAAATAGCTGATGGAATGATGATCCTCATGAGAAAATGGGTGAAGTGGTTAAAGGGATGCAGGCTCTGCAATGTATCTTATTGATCTGTATGACCCCAAAGTTAATACAGAAGTTTACAGAGCACATGGTAAGTACAAATAAATGGTGGTAGAATGAGGGATATTATGAAGTGGCTAATGGAAGCAAAGAAGTGTCTATCTTGATGGCATTAAAATTCATAATCATCATCCCCATCATTATCATCTTTCTACCAAAAATAATCACGATAATAGCAAACACTGAGTGCTCATACATGCCAAGCACTGTTCTAAGCGATTTGCTTGTATTATCTCATTTAATCCTTACACAGGAATATGAGGTTGATGTTATTGTGACGACAATTTTACATGTGAGGTTCCCAGAGGTCAAATAATTCTCTGAAGACACCCAGATAATAAATGGGCAAAGGAGGATTTGAATCAGTGTGTTTCTTGACCTTATGATCTGTAGAGGAATGAGAAAGCTAGAAAAATGGGAACATATAGTTGGAGAGGATCATATAGAGGTTTAAGATTGATTTTGTAGCCACATCTTCGCTCAGTTTGCTCCTCTCCTACTTGGTGTTTCTACTCTAAAGCCTAGTCCACAGCACAGATTTGATAAAATGTTGAGTGATAGTATAATACAGGACTTTGACTAGAAATACAGTGGGCTGTGCATTTTCCTCTACTAAATCACTTAAAATAGAGAAATAGAGAGGCTTTCATACAGTTTTTTGGGTAAAATGACAAATCATAAATGAGATAATCAACCACATCAGGCAATAACTGTCGCTCTGGTGTATGGTCTTTGTTTCTGAAACATTAAATATTTTCATTCAGGGTAGGTCTAGCTACATTGTCCATGACCTTGTAAGATAGGTACACTTCTCAGCCTCTCAGATTTCTTAAATACACCTGAGACTAGGATGTTTCTCCCTCTCAATGACTATTATAAAGTAGAATTTTCTTTAAGAATAATGGGGTTCGTGGGGGGGACCCGATGAAGGGGTAGTTTAACAACCATAATATTGCACATGTAATTATAGATTAATGATACCAAAATAAATTATATTAAAAAAATTTTTTTTTTAAATATAGAGCAGGAAAAAAAACATTAAAAAAAAGAATATAGAGCAGGGTTGCACAATTTCTTTTGAAATATGTGCTCTATTCTAGTAAACACAACAATCACAAACGTGCTTTAATGTTAATGGGGAAAGATGGACCAAATATTTTAAACAAAAATCTGAGCAATGGGCAAAGTGTTGCTTTAGCTGTAAATTACAGCCTAGTTCCCACTCTTACCAGCTTTGATAATCAAAGTCTTAAACATTTAAAGTTAAGGTAACATATGGAATTAAAGAATAGAAACAATCTACATCAAAGTTATACTTAAAATGTTATGCTCATCATGTTGCCTATAAATATCCTTGGTATTTTGAGCAGAGATAACTGTTACTTTAATCTACTCCAGGTCTTTGAGATCTTAACATGTTAAAATTTTTTCTTGTATACAAATTGTCTTCAGTTTTACTAAGCCTGAAATTCAAACTGAAATCTGAAAATGTAAGTTTTGGGGAATTAAATTGCACAAGGCTTAATTGGAATATTTTTATAGGTAAGCAATCAACCTTCCATCATAACCTGGTATACTAATTTAGTTTTTCCACAATATTTTCATCCTATCTGCAAAACTTACAAAAATAAAACCACTTTAAAAATTCAACAAATATGTTCAAATGATAAATCTGTAGATGAACATAATAAATGGAATAGGTATTTTTCTTTGAATATTAGCTTCCAAAGAGTAGCAAATAATTTAAATATCAAAGATTTCTAATCAAATATAAGGATCTATGGGAATGTTTTTGAATGCCATATATGGAAAATTTATTGAAGAAAGCAAAGTGAAACAAACATATGAACAAGACTAATGGTTTATTTTTTAGGGCATTCAAATGCAATTTAGGCAGTACAGTAGCTAAGTAATCCTTAGTACTAAGAAATAGCCTAAATATTTCATTTCAAACCATAAAATAATTATAACTTGATATTATAATATTATATTTGATCGTTCTCTCTAAAGAATAGAGAAAAAAAGAATTGTAGATATCAGGATAGCTTTGAAAATGAGAATCTACACATTTAGAGTGTAAAAAAATCGGATGACTCTCATCTGCTTCTCTTCACTACTTCATTTCTGCTTGGTGTTCATGGGAACCAACTCATGGCAAGTTTCCAAATTCTTTTTTTTTAAATTTAATTTTAAAAGGGTTTATTTTTTATTATAAAAACTAACTCAGGAGTATTTTAGAAAAATTGGAAAATATAGTAAAGTTAAAATATGAAACAATCACCCAAGTCCTCCTTAAACTGAACTACTGTGAGCGTTTTTGATAGATTTTCTTCAATAACTTTCCAAAGTTTAGTTTGGCTATGGCCTTTTGCCTTTGCCTCTTGGTTGCTGCTGTTTTTATTTTAGGTCTTTATTTTCTGGAGAAACATTACTCACACAGGAAGAGATTGCAAAGCAGAAGATAGAACAACATTTGGCCCCCAAGAGGCCTAAACTAGGCAAGGCATAAAACAGTAGGGGGAGGAATAAGGAATGGGGTATTCATTTGGATAGAAGGGGTTTATTTTGACTTAATTCTATATTTAAGTTGGTTTGGTGATGTCACGGGGAGCTTTGCCCCTTGCAGTCCCTGGCTGACCCAGGGTGACGGAGGCTCAACCTTCTGAAACACTGACAGACTTCATGGCTTGTCAAGGAAGCATCTGGGAATCCCACAAAAGCTTTTTACCACCTGAGCTATTAAGCACCCTGCATCAGGGCTGCACTCTCTTCCTGGGCAGAACAAGTCACATGGCCTTACCTAATAGCATGTGGCCTGAGAAACATAAGGGAGCAAAGACTATTTGATGGGCATCACATTCTCTAACAGAAATGGGGAAATGAAGTAGAGGCTTATGTAACTTAAGTGTCCATTGATAGATGAATAGATAAGGAAGATGTGGTACGTATACACAATGGAATATTATTCATCCATAAAAAGAAAAGAAATCCTCCCATCTACAACAATATGGATAGATCTATGCTCAGTGAAATAAGCCAGCTGGAGAAAGACAAATGCTATATGATTTCACTTATTTGTGGAATATAAAAACAAAGCAAAACAGAAGGAGCAAAATAGCAGTAGACTCATAGACACCAAGAAGGGACTAGTGGTTACCAAGGTGCAAGGGTTGGGGCTGGTGGGAGGGTAGATGAAGGGGATAAAGGGGCACAATAATTCACACTCACAATATAAGTTGGTCATGGGGATGGTAGTACAGTATGGAGAACATATTCAATGATTATGTAACATCTTTCTACACTGATAGATAGTAACTGCACTAGAGGGGGTGAGGATTTAATAATATGGGTAACTGTTGAACTACTGTGTTGCATATCTGAAACCAATATATAGGATTGTATATCAATGATACTTTAATAAGAAAAATAGAGAATTATTTGTTTGTGTGTCTGTGTTTGAGAGTTCAATTTAAGCTCTAGCTAGAAGATTTTTCCAACTGATCTGAGGTCTTAGCAACTTTTTCAAAACTTTAATACCATTTACTATCTTATTAAAAATTTTAAAAATCATGTACATAATTATACACTGTCTTGAATTTTTACTTAACCATTCCATTTGTTTTCCTCCACAGATTTACATGCACAGAATAAGTGTTAGGTATCATATATTTCATGAATATTGGTCTATAACCACAAGAAGAGTTGAGGGTTACTGAAAAACGAATTGTATTTTGATATATTAATGGTATATCATGACAAAAAATGGTTTGTAGATTTTGCCTCTATTTTGCTGGAGCCACACCACTCATCTGCTTACATTCCGTGGCTTCCCATTCCTACAGGATAAAATCCAAGCTGCTTAACATAACATACAAAATTCCCCAACATCTGGCCTTTGCTTACACCTCCTGTCTCATTGCTATCCACCACCTACCTGATATTTTATGCTTTCTTTTGGTTTCTTCAATATATTACACTGCTTTCTTTGTGTTTTTGTTTAAACCATCTTTGCATGGATCATATTTCCAAATGTTAATCTTTTTCCGAAATACACCCGCATTTTTTGGTGAATTCCTAGTCATTGCCAAAGATTCTGAAACTCAAATGTCATCTTTTCCTGGCCTGGTAAGTTGGGATGACTTCCTGCCTTATTTGTTCAAATAATATCCTGCACATATGTCCATGCTTAGACTACTATGTCATAATGAACTCTTACATGATTGTCCCCTCTACCAGATGGTGAACTTTCCCAGGCCAGGTCTAAATCATCTTGGGGCTTTAGAGCCTAACATAATAATTAATTTATATTTTTGAAGGTTGAATAATTGGAACCAATAGGTGTAATACCTATTTCCTTTTTCTTTACATAGTCCCTGAAGTACCCTCTTAAAACCTTTCTCTTTGCTTTATTTTCATAATTCTATATGGGCTTTCCTAAAGTTGGAGGTTACAGACAACATTAAATCAGAGAGACTTGAAACAGGAGGAAATTATGTACCTGTTGCAAGGGCTGCTTTCTGCACCACGGTCCAGAGGGGTCAGGTAACTTTAAAGTACGTCTCAGATAGGAACATTATGCTCTTTACCCTGATAGGCCTTTCAAACTATTATGCCTTTCCAAGAGCCAGGAGTGCAAATTCTATGAAAAATGAATTATTAATGTCTTATTTTCACAGCAATAGAATATCTTTACCCAAAGAGCAGCATTTCTTCCATGGTTTCAGACTTTCTTTCTTAATATAAAATCCTGACCCTTTAGGAAGGTGTCTTTTTGAATCACAGATTTGCTGACTATAATAAACACGTTGTTGTTGCTTTTAATCAGCACAGAAGTTCAGTATGGAAAGCTTATGGTCAGATTAGGATCAAAACTACATGATGAATAAATATACAAATGAGACTAAACATTTCCAATGGAGCAAACGTAGGTTCCAAAGAAATTCAAATGGAAGCTTATTTATGTTTCTGAAAGAGGTTCTCTCTGCGTTAAGTATAAATCTCTATTTGGCAAGGTGAAGATGTATGTACAGTAGGAGACATAGCCAAGCTTTCTGTCTTCTTCAGTCTTACATTGCCATCCTCTTAAACCACTCACAGACACAATAACACTGGTTACTCTCTGTTTTGCCAACATACAGATAATTTATCTCAGATACAGTTGAAAACATTAATTTACAAAGTGAACCACTCTGAATTTAGAAAATTAAATCAATTTTAAATTGTTAAATAACATTTTTAAAGGAATTCCCAGACTGTTGGTTATATGGTCATTAAAAGGGATACTCAATTTTCATTTGTTTCTCTTCTAATTGCTGTTTATTAAGATTATGGGGGGGTTTTGTTCCCCACCAGTTATCCCAGTCATTTACATGAACTCAAGGTAGGCTATTTACAGGTTCTGAACAACCAAAGAGCAATTTAGCATTTGTCTAGCGGTAGGTTTTTTTTCAGTAAATTTAGTCACTGTACATTTAGGAAAAGTTGCATTATTTTTTGATTTGATAAATAAATACACAGCCATGAGCGCTCTTACCTCATCTTTCTGTAATGGCCTAACATCACAGTAACTTGCCAACCTGCCTTTCTGAAGGTCACTTATTCAGTCAGAAAGGAAGAAAGTGAGTTTTTAAGCTTATTAGATAATCAAAAAACAAATACTGTGCCTCATTCTAACAAAGGTTACTGCAATTCTGAAGATGGTTTGAAGGATGGCTTTTCTTTTTTTTTTCATAACCTCCATTAGAATGGATTTCCTGTATTGGTTCTAAAAGGGAAACTACCTTAATACACCTCCAGATGCAGAAAGAGAAGCCCATGTTGCCACATCAATGCCCAGAGACACTCTGTGCAATTAAAACTCTGTTTCAACAACTGTTACTGTCATCACAGGGACCACCTCAAGAGCTTGTCCAACGTTCAGGGCATTACAAGATTTCTTCTTGATATTATTTTTGAGCCTGATATGAGTTGCATGGTATCACGGAGGTTTCAAGATACCAGTGACCAATTACCTTGTCTTACAGTTTACCAAATTTAATCTTCTTCTCCCAACTGGTAAGAATGTATACAATAATTTTAGACTAGAGGGACTCTCTAGAAGCATTCTGTCAATATAAATCATAATACATTGTTTTCACAATGAAGTATTGTCACTGTGAAAACATACATAAATTAGAAATCATGATCTTTGACCTCAAATGACTGCTTTCTATCTAGTTAGAGATATATGATATGAAAAACATGAATATTACCTGAAAAATGGAGAGACGTGATTACTTAGTAGTAACATATTCTTCTCTTCGTATATTTGCAGCCCAGGCATGGACTATTTTATTAAACTGAGGCTTATCTTCTCACACATGTTTACATTCAAACCTGTATTAAATGCTTTCCTGTATGTCAGTCTGATTGCAATTTTATGTATAAATTTCAAATGCTATGAAGTAGGAATAGTTATCCCTACTTAACAGATGAGGTAATGAAAGATCCCAATACTGAGATAATTTTTTTATTAAGGTATTATTGATACACACTCTTATGAAGGTTTCACATGCAAAAACAATGTGGTTACTATATTTACCCATATTATCAAGTCCCCACCCATACCCTAATACAGTCACTGTCCTTGGATATAGTAAGATGCCACAGATTCACTATTTGCCTTCTCTGTGCTACACTGTTTTCCACGTGATCCTCCACACCATGTGTACTAAACAGAATACTCCTCAATCCCCTTCTCCCACCCTCTCCACCTGCCTTCCCACACCCCTCACCTTTGGTAATCACTAGTTCCTTCTTGGAGTCTCTGAGTCTGCTGCTGTTTTGTTCCTTCAGTTTTGCTTCATTGTTATACTCCATAAATGAGGGAAATCATTTGGCATTTGTCTTTCTCCACCTGGCTTATTTCACTGAGCATAATATCCTCTACCTCCATCCATGTTGTTGCAAATGGTAGGATTTGTTTCTTTCTTATGGCTGAATAGTATTGCATTGTGTATATGTACCACCTCTTCTTTATCCATTCATCTACTAATGGACACTTAGGTTGCTTCCATATCTTGGCTATCGTAAAAAGTGCTGCAATAAACATACGGGTGCATATGTCTTTTTGAATCTGAGAAGTTGTATTCTTTGGGTAAATTCCAAGGAGTGGGATTCCTGGGTCAAATGGTATTTCTATTTTGAGTTTTTGAGGAACCTCCATATTGCTTTCCACAGTGGTTGAACTAGCTTACATTCCCACCAGCAGTGTAGGAGGGTTCCCATTCCTCCACATCCTCGCCAACATTTGTTGCTGTTTGTGTTTTGGATGTTGGCCATCCTCACTGGTGTGAGGTGATATCTCATTGTGGTTTTCATCTGCATTTCTCTGATGCTTAGTGATGTGGAGCATCTTTTCATGTGTCTGTTGGCCATCTGAATTTCTTCTTTGGAGAACTGTCTCTTCATATCCTCTGCCCATTTTTTAATCGGGTTATTTGCTTTTTGGGTGTAGAGGTGGGTAAGTTCTTTATATATTTTGGCTGTTAACACCTTGTCGGATATGTCATTTACAAATATATTCTCCCATACTGTAGGATGCTTTTTGTTCTGTTGATGGTGTCCTTTGCCATACACAAACTTTTTAGTTTGATGTAGTCCCATGAGTTTATTTTTGCTTTTGTTTCCCTTGCTCAAGGAGATGCATTTGGGAAGAAGTTGCTCATGCTTATATTCAGGAGTTTTTGCCTGTGTTGTCTTCTAAGAGTTACGGTTTCATGACTTACATTCAGGTCCTTGATACATTTCGAGTTTACTTTTGTGTGTGGTGTTAAACAGTAATCCAGTTTCATTCTCTTGCATGTAACTGTCCAGTTTTGCTGACATCAGCTGTTGAAGAGGCTGTCATTTCCCCATTGTATGTCCATGGCTCCTTTATCATATATTAATTGACGATATATGGTTGTGTTTATATCAGGGCTCTCTAGTGTGTTCCATTGGTCTATGGGTCTGTTTTTGTGCCAGTACCAAATTGTCTTGAGTACTGTGGCTTTGTAGTAAAGCTTGAAGTTGGGGAGCATAATCCCCCCAGCTTTAATCTTCCTTCTCAGGATTTCTTTGGCCATTTGAGGTCTTTTGTGGTTCCATATGAATTTTAGAATGATTTTCTCTAGTTCATTGAAAAATGCTGTTGGTGTTTTGATAGGAACTGCATTGAATCTGTAGATTACTTTAGGCAGGATGGCCATTTTGACAATATTAATTCTTCCTATCCATGAGCAAGGGACGTGTTTCCATTTATTGATTTTTTTCTTTACTTTCTCTCATGAGTGTCTCGTAGTTTTCAGATTATAGGTCTTTCACTTCCTTGGTTACGTTTATTCCTAGGTATTTTATTCTTTTTGATGCAACTTTGAATGGAATTGTTTTCCTGATTTCTCTCTCTGCTAGTTCATTGTTAGTGTATAGGAATGCCACAGATTTCTGTTTATTAATTTTGTATCCCGTAACTTTGCTGAATTCAGATATTAGATCTAGTAGTTTTGGAGTAGATTCTTTAGGGTTTTTTATGTATAATATTATGTCATCTCCAAACAGGGACAGTTTAACTTTTTCCCTGCCAATCTGTATGCCTTTTATTTCTTTGTGTTGTCTGATTGCCATGGCTGGAACCTCCAGTACTATGTTGAATAGAAGTGGGGAGAGTGGGCATCCTTGTCTTGTTTCCGATCTTAGATGAAAAGCTTTCAGCTTCTTGCTGTTAAGTATAATGTTGGCTGTGGGTTTGTCATATATGGCCTTTATTATGCTGAGGTACTTGCCCTCTCTGCCCATTTTGTTGATAGTTTTTATCATGAATGGATGTTGAATTTTGTCAAATGCTTTTTCAGCATCTATGGAGATGAAGATGTGGTTTTTGTCCTTCTTTTTGTTGATGTGGTGGATGATGTTGATGGATTTTCGAATGTTGAAACATCTTTGCATCCCTGGAATAAATCCTACTTGATGATGATGGATGATCCTTTTGATGTTATTTTGAATTCTGTTTGCTGATATTTTGTTGAATATTTTTGCATCTATGCTCATTAGGGGTAGTTTTCTTTTTTTGTGGTGTCTTTACCCGGTTTTGGTATTAGAGTGATGCTGGCCTCATAGAATGAATTTAGAAGTATTCCCTCTTCTACTCCTTGGAAAACTTTAAGGGGGATGGGTATTAGGTCTTCACTAAATGTTTGATAAAATTCAGCCGTGAAGCCATCTGGTCCAGGTATTTTGTTGTTAGGTAGGTTTTTGATTACCAGTTCAATTTCGTTGCTGGTAATTGGTCTGTTGAGATTTTCTGTTTTTTTCTGGGTCAGCCTTGGAAGATTGCATTTTTCTAGAAAGTTGTCCATTTCTTCTAGGTTATCCAGTTTGTTAGCATATAATTTTTCATAGCATTCTCTAATAGTTCTTTGTATTTCTGTGCTGTCCGTAGTTATTTTTCCTTTCTCATTTCTGATTCTGTTTATGTGAGTAGACTCTCTTTTTTTCTTGATAAGTCTGGCTAGGGGTTTATCTATTTTGTTTATGTTCTCAAAGAACGAGCTCTTGCTTTTGTTGATCCTTTCTATTGTTTTATTCTTCTTGATTTTATTTATTTCTGCTCTAATCTTTATTATGTCCCTCCTTCTACTGACATTGGGTCTCATTTATTCTTCTTCTTCTAGTTTCGTTAATTGTGAGTTTAGACTGCTCATATGGGAATGTTCTTTCCTGAGGTAGGCCTGTATTGCAATATAGTTTCCTCTTGGCACGGCTTTCACTGCGTCCTACAGATTTTGTGGTGTTTAATTATTGTTGTCACTTGTCTCCATATATTGCTTGATCTCTGTTTTCATTTCGTCATTGATCCACTGGTTATGTAGGAGCATGTTATTAAGCCTCCATGTGTTTGTGGGATTTTTCATTTTCTTTGCATGATTTATTTGTACTTTCATTCCTTTGTGGTCTGAGAAGCTGATTGGTACAAATTCAACTTTTTGAATTTACCGAGGCTCTTTTTGTGGCCTAGTATACGATCTATTCTTGAAAATGTTCCATGTGCACTTGAGAAGAATGTGTATTCTGCTGCTTTTGGGTGTATAGTTCTGTAGATGTCTGTTAGGTCCATCTGTTCTATTGTGTTGTTTAGTGCCTCTGTCTCCTTATTTTCTGTGTGGTTGATCTGTCCTTCAAAGTGAGTGGAGTGTTGAAGTCTCCTAGAATGAAGCATTGCATTCTATTTCTCCTTTTAATTCTGTTAGTATTTGTTTCACATATGTAAGGTGCTCCTGTGTTGGGCTCATAGATATTTATAATGGTTATATCTTCTTGTTAGATTGACCCTGTTATCATTATGTAATGTCCTTCTTTGTCTCTTGTGACTTTCTTTGTTTTGAAGTCTATTTTGTCTGACACAAGTACTACAACTCCTGCTTTTTTCTCCCTATTAGTTGCATGAAATACCTTTTTCCATCCCTTCACTTTTAGTCTGTGTATGTATTTGGGTTTAAAGTGAATCTCTTGTAGGCAGCATATAGATGGGTCTTATTTTTTTATCCACTCAGTGACTCTATGTCTTTTGATTGGTGCATTCATTTAGGGTGATTATGGATAGGTATGTACTTATTGGCATTGCAGGCTTCAGATTCGTGGTTACCAAAGGTTCAAGGTTAACTTCCTTACTCTCTAAATGTCTAACTTAACTCACTTAATATGCTATTACAAACAGAATCTAAAGGTACCTTTTTTGTTTTGTTTTGTTTTTCCTCCTCCTTTTTCTTCCTCCTCCATTCTTTATATGTTAGGTATCATATTCTGTACTGTTTGTCTATCCCTTGATTGCCTTTGGGGATAGTTAATTTAATTTTGCATTTTCTTAGTAATTAGTTGTTCTACTTTCTTTACTGTGATTTTATTACCTCTGGTGACAGCTATTAAACCTTAGGAACACTTCCTTCTATAGAAGTCCCTCCAAAATACACTGTAGAGATGGTTTGTGGGAGGTACATTCTCTTAGCTTTTGCTTATCTGGGAATTGTTTAATTCCTCCTTCAAATTTAAATGATAATCTTGCCGGATAAAGTAATCTTGGTTCAAGGCCCTTCTGCTTCATTGCATTAAATACATCATGCCACTCCCTCTGGCCTGTAAGGTTTCTGCTGAGAAGTCTGATGATAGCCTGATGGGCTTTCCTTTGTATGTGATCTGATTTCTCTCTCTGGCTGCTTTTAATAGTCTGTCGTTATCCTTGATCCTTGCCATTTTAATAACTATATGTCTTGGTGTTGTCTTCCTTAGGTCTCTTATATTGGGAGATCTGCACACCTCCATGGCCTGAGAGACTATGTCCTTCCCCAGATTGGGAAAGTTTTCAGCAATCACCTCGTCAAAGACACTTTCTACCCCCTTTTCTCTCTCTTCTTCTTCTGGTACCCCTATAATGCGAATATTGTTCCGTTTGGATTGGTCACACAGTTCTCTCAATATTCTTTCATTCTTCGAGATCCTTTTTTCTCTCTGTGCCTCAGCTTCTTTGTATTCCTCTTCTCTAGTTTCTATTTCATTTATCGTCTCCTCCACTGTATCCAATCTGCTTTTAATACCATCCATTGTGCTGTTCAATGATTGGATTTCTGACTGTAATTCATTCCTGAGTTCTTGAATATCTTTTCATACGTCCATGAGCATGTTAATGATTTTTATTTTGAACTCCCTTTCAGGGAGAGTCATGAGGTCGATATCATTTAAATCTTTCTCAGGAATTGTATTAATAATTTTACTCTGGACCAGGTTCCTTTGGCGTTTCATATTTGTGTATGGCACCCTCTAGTGCCCAGAAACTCTACTCTCTGGAGCTGCTCAACCCCTGAAGCAATATCAGGGGTTGCACAGGAGTGGTATTGGTGTCTGGGGGAGGAAAAAGCTGTTTCCTGCTTCCCCACTGCTATGCCTGTCTCCACTGCATGAACCAGTGGGACAGGCACACAGGTATAAGCCTCTGTGCTTTGCATTTTCAGTTGCTGTAGATAGATCTTCCCTCTGGTTGGCCTAACGCCAGGGTAGGGTTTCCTGGTTTGCAAGCCCAGTGGGCTGGCCTGGAGAAAGGCGCAGTAGTCTGCCTCTTATGGAAGGGGATCTTGAAGCTGTGTAGGCAGCCAGGGAGCTGGCACACCTGAAGATCGTGAAAGCTCCTAATCTGCTGGGCAGAGTGCACCCAGAGAATTTTGTCTACCTGTCCTTTCTCCTGAGCAGTAAGCTCTGTGCAATCCTTGCCCCTTTAGCAGCCCTCTTGCTAAGGGCTTCTTTGTTAGGAAGTCTCTCAGACTGCCTGCCTTTCATCCCCGAGCAGCTGGATATGGATCCCTGCTTTCCACAAACAGCTGGAACCTTAGTCTCTCCAGGAATTCTGCCTGTCTTAGCTTTCCGACCCCCTAATTACGAGAGTATCATGCAAGCACATGAAATGTAGGTTTGTGCTCCCAGAGCAGATCTCTGGAGTTAGGTATTCAGCAGTCCCAGATCTCCACTCCCTCTCTGCTCTATTCCTCTTCCTCCCATTGGTGAGCTGGGGTGGGGGAAGAGCTTGGATCCCTCAGGACCATAGCTTAAGTACGTTACCCTTCTCCGTGAGGTCTGCTCTTGTCTCCGGGTGTATGCAGTTTGGTGCAGTCCTCTTTCCTGTTGCTCTCTCAAGAGTAATTGTATTAGTTATATTTTCATATTATATGTGGTTTTAGGAGGAAGCCTCTGTCTCACCTCTCATGCCACCATCTTTAATCCAAATCCCTCATTGATTCTTTCTATTGTTTTATTCTTCTTGATTTTATTTATTTCTGCTCTAATCTTTATTATGTCCCTCCTTCTACTGACTTTGGGTCTCATTTGTTCTTCTTTTTCTGGTTTCGTTAATTGTGAGTTTAGAGTGCTCATACAGGATTGTTCTTCTTTGCTGAGGTAGGCCTGTATTGCAATATACATTCCTAACATGGCCTTCGCTGAGTCCCACAGATTTTGTGGTGTTTAATTATTGTTGTCATTTTTCTCCATATATTGCTTGATCTCTGTTTTTGTTTGGTCATTGATCCATTGGTTATTTAGGAGCATGTTATGAAGCCTCCATGTGTTTGTGGGATTTTTCATTTTCTCTGCATAATTTATTTCTAGTTTCATACCTTTGTGGTCTGAGAAACTGGTTGGTACAAATTCAACCTTTTTGAATTTACTGAGACTCTTTTTGTGGCCTAGTATACGATCTATTCTTGAAAATGTTCCATGTGCACTTGAGAAGAATGTGTATTCTGCTGCTTTGGGGTGTATAGTTCTGTAGATGTCTGTTAGGTCCATCTGTTCTATTGTGTTGTTTAGTGCCTCTGTCTCCTTATTTTCTGTGTGGTTGATCTGTCCTTCAAAGTGAGTGGAGTGTTGAAGTCTCCTAGAATGAAGCATTGCATTCTATTTCTCCTTTTAATTCTGTTAGTATTTGTTTCACATATGTAGGTGCTCCTGTGTTGGGCTCACAGATATTTAAAATGGTTATATCTTCTTGTTAGACTGACCCTGTTATCATTATGTAATGTCCTTCTTTGTCTCTTGTGACTTTCTTTGTTTTGAAGTCTATTTTGTCTGACACAAGTACTACAACTCCTGCTTTTTTCTCCCTATTAGTTGCATGAAATATCTTTTTCCATCCCTTCACTTTTAGTCTGTGTATGCATTTGGGTTTAAAGTGAGTCTCTTGTAGGCAGCATATAGATGGGTCTTATTTTTTTATCCACTGAGTGACTCTATGTCTTTTGATTGGTGCATTCAGTCTATTTACATTTAGGGTGATTATGGATAGGTATGTACTTATTGGCATTGCAGGCTTTAGATTTGTGGTTACCAAAAGTTCAAGGTTAACTTCCTTACTATCTAAATGTCTAACTTAACTCACTTAATATGCTATTACAAACACAATCTAAAGGTTCTTTTTTTTAATTCCTCCTCCATTCTTTATATATTATGTATCATATTCTTTACTCTTTGTCTATCCCTTGATTGACTTTGGAGATAGTTATGTTAATATTTGTATTTTCTTAGTAATTAGTTTTTCTACTTTCTTTACTGTGATTTTATTACCTCTGGTGACAGCTGTTGGACCATAGGAACACTTCCATCTATAGCAGTCCCTCCAAAATACTCTGTAGAGATGGCTTGTGGGAGGTACATTCTCTCAGCTTTTGCTTATCTGGAAATTGTTTAATCCCTCCATATTTAAATGATAATTTTGTTGGATAAAGTAATCTTGGTTCAAGGCCCTTCTGCTTCATTGCATTAAATACATCATGCCACTGCCTTCGGCCTGTAAGGTTTCTGCTGAGAAGTCTGATGATAGCCTGATGGGCTTTCCTTTGTATGTGATCTTATTTCTCTCTCTGGCTGCTTTTAAAAGTCTGTCCTTATCCTTGATCTTTGCCATTTTAGTTACTATATGTCTTGGTGTTGGGAGATCTGTGTATCTCCATGGCCTGAGAGACTATCTCCTTCCCCAGATTGCGGAAGTTTTCAGCAATCACCTCGTCACTTTCTACCCCTTTTTCTCTCTCTTCTTCTTCTGGTACACCTAAAATGCGAATATTGTTCCATTTGGATTGGTCACACAGTTCTCTCAATATTCTTTCATTCTTCGAGATCCTTTTCTCTCTCTGTGCCTCAGCTTCTTTGTATTCCTCTTCTCTAGTTTCCATTTCATTTATCGTCTCCTCCACTCTATCCAATCTGCTTTTATTACCATCCATTGTGCTCTTCAGTGATTGGATCTCTGACCGGAATTCATTCCTGAGTTCTTGAATATCTTTCTGTACCTCCAGGAGCATGTTAATGATTTTTATTTTGAACTCCCTTTCAGGAAGAGTCACGAGGTCGATGTCATTTAAATCTTTCTCACGAGTGGTATTAATAATTTTACTCTGAACCAGATTCCTTTAGTGTTTCATATTTGTATATGGCACCTTCTAGTGCCCAGAAGATCTACTCCCTGGAGCTGCTCAGCCCCTGAAGCAATGTTGGGGGTCACAGGGGAGTGGCATTGGTGCCTGGGGGTGGGGAAAGAGCTGTTTCCTGCTACCCGGCTGCTATGCCTGTCTCCACTGCTTGAACCAGTGGACTGAGCACAGAGGTATAAGCCTTTATGCTTTGCGTTTGTAGTTGCTATATAGGCAGATCTTCCCTCTGGCTGGCCTAACGCCAGGGTAGGGTTTGCCAGTTTGCAAGCTAGGTGGTGCTGGCTGGGAGAAAGGTGCTGTAGGCTGCATATCACGGAGGGGGGTCCTTGGAGCTGTGTAGCCAGCCAGGGAGCTGGAGCACCTGAGGATCATCTAAGGAGGAAGATTTCTTTTTCCTTCTTAAATATGAGATTCTATATGGCAAAGTTCCCATCCTGCTGGGCAGAGTGCACCCAGACAGTTTTTTCTACCTCTGCTCTCTCCTGAGCCATAAGCTCTGTGCAATCCTTGCCCCTTTAGCAGCCCTCTTACTAAGGGCTTCCTTGTTAGGAAGTCTCTCAGACTGCCCACCTTTCTTTTGTCCAAGAGCAACTGGATATGGATCCCTGATTTCCACAAGCGGCTGGAATCTCAGTCTCTCCAGGAATTCTGCCTGTCTTAGCTTTCCAATCCTGTAATCATGAGAGTATCATGCGCACACCATGAAATGTAGGTTTGTGCTCCCAAAGCAGATCTCCAGAGTTAGTTATTCAGCAGTCCCAGGCCTCCACTCCCTCCCTGCTTGGTTTCTCTTCCTCCTGCTGGTGTGCTGGGGTGGGGGAAGGGCTTGGGTCCCGCCAGGCCACAGCTTTGGTACATTACCCTGTTCTGTGAGGTCTGCTCTTTTCTCCAGGTGTATGCAGTCTGGCACAGTCCTCTTTCCTTTTGCTCTTTCAGGATTCGTTGTATTAATTATATTTTCATATTATATGCGGTTTTAGGAGGAAGCCTGTGTCTCACCTCTCATGGTGCCATATTTAATCTATTCCAATATTGAGATAATTTAGCCACTACCACCAGCTTGTTTGCTAATGAGTCCTGATTCTAGCACAGGTCTACCAGGAATCTGAAGAGATGGGGTACAGAGCAGGTGTATGACACCTCAGGAGGGGATGACAGCAGCATCGACAGGTAATTGCTAAGGGTGGGAGTGGTGGGCATGATACCCAGAGAAGGGGCCAGATGGGAGAGGCTGGGGATGCAGGCAGCCAGGAGCACATAGGTCTGTCCCAGTGGCATCCACATACCTCTGTATCCCATAGTGTCCTTGGGAATCTTTCAAAATCTCCACTACCCACATGGCTGAGTTCTGTCACTGGAAGTCCAGGTGACACTAGGCAGCAATATACAACAGAATGAGCCCAGGATTTGAAGCCAGATAGATATTGATGCGAGTTTATGTTTGCTTACTTACCGCTTATGTATTATAAACTGAGTTAATATTCTCACTGAGTCCTAGTTTCTTTTATTTTGTAGACATTTTATGATATTTAACCTCTCTATGATTTAATTAAAAATAGAAAGTGCTTAGCCATGGCTGTTGCCTTGTACGTACTCAGTAAGTACTAGTTTTCTTTCTTCTGCTCACTTGCCTTCCTCCCCCATCCCTGCTCATCTAAAACTTTCTGATCCCTTTTTAGTCACATTCTTCCATCGGATAGGGTCACCTTGGTCTGCTTCTTCCTAACTTATAAATAAAAACAAAGTGGCATCTGGCAGTTCTCACTTTTTAGTGAGACCAAATAAATACAGAGTATAATACAAAGTGTTAGGGGACATTACAAATGACAGGCTTGGGGATAAGGTCTTCGTGAGTAACATTGTGGTACAAGAAGCTTAACATGTCCCAAATCTGCTTCTCCTTTGTTCCATTTCTCAGTAATGGTGTTATTATTCACCCAGTTGCACAGAGCAATAGTTTTGTTTCTGTGCATTATTCTTTACCCCTCAGCAGCATTAGACATTGTTGACTATGGAGTTCTTAAAACGTCCTGCTGCCTTATTTCCTTGACAGCCCACTCCCTAGGATTTCAACTTTCCTATTGGTCTGGCCACTTAATCCCTCTTGAAGTTCCCTCTATTGGTATAGTAGCAATCAACAAAGGAATTCTTTGAGACGTAGTTCTGGGCCCACTTCTCTCTTCCCACCTCCTAGTTCATTCAGCCCTTTGGTTGTAAGTGTGCCCTGCGTGTTGATGACTCCCTGATTTGTGTGTCCAGGCCAGACTCTCCTCTGTGCTCCAGTCTTAACCAGCTGCCTGCCTGACATCTGTGGATGATGGGAAATTCAAACTATATGACCCAAATGGAACTTTGAATCTTGCTTGCCACTGATGCTTTCCCTAGTCTTCACCATCTCAGTAAATGGCAGAACTAATTCTGCTGAAGGCCTTTTCTTCCTTCACTCCTCAGACCACTCCGTTCTAACACTAGCATATATCTTGAATCCATTCACCTCCTCTCTGCCAATGCCACCACCTTCCTCTCTTTCCTGGTCTCTTGCAAGGGCCTTCTGACCTGTCTCTCTGCTTCCGTTCCTGCTCTCTTGCAATGCAGACGACACTGATGCTAAAAAAAATTTTTTTAATGTATAGTGATCATGTCACTTTCTTGTTCCAATAGCTTTGCTATTACAAATAATTCAAACTCCCTACCATGGCCTATAAAACTAGCAAGATCTGCCTGACTCCTTTCACCTGGACTTTTTGGACATGACCTTACACTACATTTCCCCTTCTTACTGTATTCTAGTTAATCCGGCCTCTTTTCTGCCCCACAGTTGTTACACCAAGTTGTTTTCTTCTACATGATCTTAGCAATCTGCCTGGAACACTCTTCCTCTGTCTTATTGCATGGATGTCTCCTTCCCATCCTCAGATCTCAGCTCCAACATCACCACCTCTGAGCTTCTGTATTTGACTTTATAAAGTAGCCTCTTTCCAAGTGATTCTTGTTTACATTACCCTGTTAATTTCCCTCCTGACATTAATTTAAATGATTCAATTATGTTTTGTTTTGTTCTGTTGTTAATTCTTTCTCTATGCTCCATTCTCCACCCCCTGCATCCTCCACTAGACTAGAAGACCCATATCTGCTCCTTCATGACTGTATGTCAAGCATTAGTACAGCTTCTGGCCTCAATAGTAAGCACTCCTATTTCAGCACTCAGTTAAGTATTTGCTAAGTGAATAATTGGGCCATTGTCTAGTCCTTATCCCTTTATCTAATATGTCTTCAAGTAACCATCCTGTTTTGTTAACCCTTAAATCATTTTCACCCTACCATCACTGCCTTAATTCAGGTCACCATTCTTTCTTGCCTGAATCAGTGTAATTTGTTACCAGAACCAGGATCTTCTTATGAATAGCATGTGTTTGGAGGATCTTAGATTATCTTAAAGTAAGAAAAAGACCAGTTTAACACGAGTAACTTGATGGATTTTAGTATCTTTACATAATTAAACTGACCCATGGGAGACAGAAAATATGATGCATCAAGGCCTGCCTCACAGGAATTCATTTTTTCAAAAACTAAGTAAAGCACAAGAAATTAGCAGTTCCAAAACTTGTGATCTTGTCCTAATAACATATGACTTCTATGGAAAGATACTCTTGCCTCCTGTTGTAAACTCTTGGGACTTTGCGACACCCTCCTCCTGGGCCTTACTAGGCATATGGGTGCCTGCAAATCTTTGCAGTGTCCAGCAGCAAACAAACCCTTAGAAAGACATAGATTTTATGTATCATCCTGGAAAAAGTAGAAAATAATTCTAGGACCCAGTGACTGGAGGTCACTGAGGGGAGGGTATGCTTAACAGACTGAAAATGTAGAGTGGGAGGTCCTTACAAGTCGATAGTAAGAAGGGGGACTCCAGACCGCGGTTTAACAAAGGACTCAAACAACCCTCTGATTCCTCCCTACATTACCCTAAATAATGTTATTCCAGCTGGTCTTTGCATCCAGTCTTATTTCTCCTCAGTCCTTTATTCACACTTCAACTAGAGTGATCTTTTAAAAATTGCCATTTTAGAAGTATTTCATGGTGTCTCATTACTGTTAGGATAAACACCAAAGCTGCATAAAAGGCCTCTTTTATAAGGACCCTTTACTCCTCCAGCTGGCTCTTTGCAACTCAAGTTTTATTCATGCTTGAGTCATATCTTGCAGTACCAGGGACTGACAGGCCATATCCCTAATCCTCCACAGTGCCTGGCACAGATTTCACACTCACTGAATGAGCCAACTGTATTTAGATCAGATCTGCTATTCTCATCAATGCCGGGTCTTTCTTGATATCTCTAATTGTCATCAATAGTATTATCATATCTTTGTCCCCAGGATCTGACCCAGCAATCAAACCAACTAATATCAAGAATGATCTATAGTATAGGTTGTCCAGTGAAAGATTTGATTCGTGACTATGTTTTCGATAATTGCTTTTTGACCACCTATTTTCATTTTTCTTTTGGGCCTCTCTCTGTGTCAAAACCAGCTCCATAGGCATCTATTCAAAATAACTTCTGATAAAAGGAAATTATCAAGAAATCAATCATTTCTGTTGACATTTGAAATGATTTTATCAAACAAAAAGTTAATCATTGAACATAATCTAAGCAAGCTAGGGCTTGGTTATAAAGAACACTACAGTGATTCTTCACTTTGTAGGTACTTACAAAATGTTAAATAACTTGAAAGAGTATTGGAAAAATGCTGTCTCCCTCATGTTCTTAAACATAAATTGAAGGTATTTCATTTTTCTAGGCAGCTGAAGTTCTTCCTCTGTAATGCAAAAGCTATTCTTTCAATTAAAAAATTAAAAACTCTCTATCATTTCTTATTAAAATTAATGATTTATTTCCCCCTTTTCCTTACCAATTTTCAGATATAGATTCTCAGATACTGTTTACAATGTACCTCAAGTCAATGAATATAGCTCATAGAGCTCCACTGTTTATGTGTTGAGTAATGTAGAAATGCATGTATTAATTTATGCCCTGTTAAACCTCAATTGCTTATTAGGCCAGTTAAAACTAATAATGATACTATGTATTAATATAATAATAACCATTACAAGAAAAAATTGATAAGACCAAACAAGTCATTGATTGTACAATGAAGGATCACTGTGATTAATGAAATCCTCTGTTCACCATTTCCCCAGTTGTATTTATCACGTTTATATCCACATTAAGTATGATACATATAATTCCTCTTTTGTACCTGAGCAGATATGGGAGGGGAGTGGAAGGGGAAAAATAAGTATGGAATACATTATCTGTATCTATCTCATTTCCTGCCTGATCCCTATTTAATTCCCTCAAAATGTACATCCTATGAAATAATTTAGCTTATGAAACTTAATTTAAAAGTGCTCTGACAGATACCCAGGCATATAACCAATTTTATACTCAGAAGTAAATTGTGGTTGTTGAACTTGAATCTATGGGGCAGACATTTATTATCTGATTCACAATATGGACTTTCTTTTATTATCTCTTTATCCAATCTAATGGTTAGAAAGAAAAGCTACCCTTGAAAGACTTCTTTTTTTTTAAATAATTTATGTTGGTATCATTAATCTACAATTACATGTGCAATATTATGGTTATTAAACTACCCCCTTCATCAGGTCCCCCCCCCAAACCCATTAGCGTCACTGTCCATCAGCGTAGTGAGATGCCATAGAATCACTACTTGTCTTCTCTGAGTTGTACTGCCCTCCCCGCGCCCCCCCCAACATTACGCCTGCTAATCGTAATGCCCCTTTTTCCCTCTTGTCCCTCCCTTCCCACCCATCTTCCCCAGTCCCTTTCCCTTTGGTAACTATTAGTCCATTCTTGGGTTCTGCGAGTCTGCTGCTGGTTTGTTCCTTCAGTTTTTTTCTTTATTCTTATACTCCACATATGAGTGAAATCATTTGATACTTGTCTTTTTTGGCGTGGCTTATTTCACTGAGCATAATAACCTCTAGCTCCATCCATGGTTGTTGCAAATGGTAGGATTTGTTTTCTTCTAATGGCTGAATAATATTCCATTGTGTATATGTACCACTTCTTCTTTATCCATTCATCTACTGATGGACACTTAGGTTGCTTCCATTTCTTGGTTATTGTAAATAGTGCTGCAGTAAACATAGGGGTGCATATGTCTTTTTCAAACTGGGCTGCTACAGTCTTAGGGTAAATTCCGAGGAGTGGAATTCCTGGGTCAAATGGTATTTCTATTTTGAGTTTTTTGAGGAACTTCTATACTGCTTTCCACAATGGTTGAACTAATTAGCATTCCCACCAGCAGTGTAGGAGGGTTCCCGTTTCTCCACATCCTCACCAACATTTGTTGTTGTTTGTCTTTTGGATGTTGGCCATCCTCACTGGTGCGAGGTGATATCTCATTGTGGTTTTAATCTGCATTTCTCTGATGATTAATGATGTGGAGCATCTTTTCATGTGCCTGTTGGCCATCTGAATTTCTTCCTTGGAGAAGTGTCTATTCATGTCCTCTGCCCATTTCTTAATTGGATTATTTTCTTTTTTTTTTCTTAAGGTGCGTGAGTTCTTTATATATTTTGGATGTCAACCCCTTATCAGATACATCATTTATGAATATATTCTCCCATACTGTAGGATGTCTTTTTCTTCTACTGATGGTGTCCTTTGCTGTACAGAAGCTTTTCAGCCTGATATAGTCCCACTTGTTCATTTTTGCTTTTGTTTCCCTTGCCCGGGGAGATATGTTCATGAAGAAGTCACTCATGTTTATGTCCAAGAGATTTTTGCCTATGTTTTTTTCTAAGAGTTTTATGGTTTCATGACTTACATTCAGGTCTTTGATCCACCTTGAGTTTACCTTTGTGTATGGGGCTAGACAGTAGTCCAGTTTCATTCTCTTACATGTAGCTGTCCAGTTTTTCCAACACCAGCTGCTGAAGAGGCTGTCATCTCCCCATTGTATATCCAAGGCTCCTTCATCAAATATTAATTGACTGTATATGTTTGGGTTAATGTTTGGATTTTCTATTCTGTTCCACTGGTCTGTGGGTCTGTTTTTGTGCCAATACCAAATTGTCTTGATTACTGTGGCTTTGTAGTAGAGCTTGAAGTCAGGGAGCGCAATTCCCCCTGTTTTATTCCTTCTTCTCAGGATTGCTTTGGCTATTCGGGGTCTTTTGTGGTTCTATATGAATTTTAGAATTATTTGTTCCAGTTCATTGAAGAAAATTGTTGGTATTTTGATAGGGGTTGCATTGAATCTATAGATTGCTTTAGGTACTATAGCCATTTTGACAATATTTATTCTTCCTAGCCAAGAGCATGGGATGCATTTCCATTTGTTAGTGTCCTCTTTAATTTCTCTTAGGAGTGTCTTGTAGTTTTCAGAGTACAGGTCTTTCACTTCCTTCGTTAGGTTTATTCCTAGGTATTTTATTCTTTTTGATGCAATTGTGAATGGAATTGTTTTTCTAATTTCTCTTTCTGTTAGTTCATCATTAGTGTATAGGAAAGCAACAGATTTCTGTGTGTTAATTTTGTATCCTGTAACTTTGCTGAATTCAGATATTAGTTCTAGTAGTTTTGGAGTGGAGTCTTTAGGGTTTTTTATGTACAGTATCATGTCATCTGCAAATAGTGACAATTTGACTTCTTCTTTACCAATCTGGATGCCTTATGTTTCTTTGTTTTGTCTGATTGCCATGGCTAGGACCTCCAGCAGTATGTTGAATAACAGTGGAGACAGTGGGCATCCCTGTCTTGTTCCTGATCTTAGATGAAAAGCTTTCAGCGTCTCGCTGTTAAGTATGATGTTAGCTGTGGGTTTGTCATATATGGCCTTTATGATGTTGAGGTACTTGCTGTCTGTACCCATTTTGTTGATAGTTTTAATCTTGAATGGATGCTGAATTTTGTCAAATATTTTTTCAGCATCTATGGAGAGGATCATGCGGTTTTTGTTCTTCTTTTTGTTGATGGATTTTCAAATGTTGTACCATCCTTGCATCCCTGGGATGAATCCCACTTGATCATGGTGTATGATCCTCTTGATGTATTTTTGAACCGGCTTCCTAATATTTTGTTAAGTATTTTTGCATCTACGTTCATCAGGGATATTGGACTGTAATTTTCTTTTTTGGTGAGGTCTTTGCCCGGTTTTGGTATTAGAGTGATGCTGGCTTCATAGAATGAGTTTGGAAGTATTCCCTCCTCTTCTATTTTTTGGAAAACTTTAAGGAGAATGGGTGTTATTTCTTCTCTATATGTCTGGTAGAATCCAGAGGTGAATCCATCTGGTCTGGGGGTTTTGTTCTTGGGTAGTTTTTTGATTACCGATTCAGTTTCGTTGCTGGTGATTGGTCTCTTTAGTTTTTCTGTTTCTTGCTTGGGCAGTCTAGGAAGGTTGTATTTTTCTAAGAAGTTGTCCATTTCTTCTATGTTTTCCAGCTTGTTAGCATATAGATTATCATAATATTCTCTTATCATTCTTTGTATTTTTTTGGGTTCCGTTGTTATTTTTCCTTTCTCATTTCTGCTTCTGTTCATGTGTGTAGATTCTCTTTTTCTCTTAGTGAATCTGGCTAGGGGTTTATCTATTTTGTTTTTTTTTCAAAGAACCAGCTCTTGGTTTCATTGATTTTTTCTAATGTTTCATTCTTCTCAATTTTATTTATTTCTTCTCTGATCTTTATTATGTCTGTCCTTCTGGTGACTTTGGGCCTCATTTGTTCTTCTTTTTCCAATTTCAGTAATTGTGTCTTTAGACTATTCATTTGGGAATGTTCTTCCTTCTTTAAATAGGCCTGGATTGCAATATACTTTCCTCTTAGAACTGCCTTTGCTGCGTCCCACAGAAGTTGTGGCTTTGTGTTGTTGTTGTCATTAGTCTCCATATATTCTTTGATTTCCGTTTTGATTTGGTCGTTAACCCATTGATTAATTAGGGGAATGTTGTTAAGTCTCCATGTATTTGTGAGCCTTTTTGATTTCTTTCTAAAATTTATTTCTAGTTTTACACCCTTGTGATCTGAGAAGTTGGTTGGTAGGATTTCAATATTTTTGAATTTACTGAGGTTCTTTTTGTGGCCTAGTATGAGGTCTGTTCTGGAAAATGTTCCATGTGCACTTGAGAAGAATGTGTATCCTGCTGCTTTTGGGTGTAGAGTTCTGTAGATGTCTGTTAGATCCATCTGTTCTAGTGTGTTGTTCAGGGCGTCTGTGTCTTTACTTATTTTCTGTCTGGTTGATCTGTCCTTTGGAGTGAGTGGTGTGTTGAAGTCTCCTAAGATGAATGCATTGCTGTCTATTTTCTCCTTTAATTCTGTTATATTTGTTTCACATATGCTGGCACTCCTGTGTTGGGTGCATACATATTTATAATGGTTATATCTTCTTGTTGAACTGACCCCTTTATTATTATGTCATGTCCTTCTTTATCTCTTGCCACTTTCTTCGTTTTGAAGTCTATTTTTTCTGATACAAGTACTGCAACACCTGCTTTTTTCTCTTTGTTGTTTGCATGAAATATCTTTTTCCATCCCTTCACTTTTAGTCTGTGTATATCTTTGGGTTTGAGGTGAGTCTCTTGTAAGCAGCATATAGATGGGTCTTGCTTTTTTATCCATTCTGTTACTCTGTGTCTTTTGATTGGTGCATTCAGTCCATTTACATTTGGGGTGATTATTAATAGATATGTACTTATTGCCATTGCTGGCTTTAGAATCATGGTTACCAAAGGTTTAAAGGTTGCTTCTTTACTATCTAACAATCTGACTTAACTTTCTTGTTAAGTTATTGTAAACACCGTCTGATGTTTCTTTATTTCTGTCCCTTCCTATTCTTCCTCCTCCATTCTTTATATTCTAGGTGTTTTATTCTTTGCCTTTAGTTAGTATTTGGATGGTCTGCTTTCTTTGCTATGATTTTATTTTCTCTGGTGACCTCTTTTTAGCCTTACGTGTGCTTCCTTCTAGAGCAGTCCGTTTACGATATCCTGTAGTGGTGGCTTATGAGAGGCAAACTCTCTCAACTTTCGTTTTTCTGGAAATTGCTTAATCCGTCCATCATATTTAAATGATAATCATGGTGGATACAGTATTCTTGGTTCAAGGCCCTTCTGTTTCAGTATGTTAAATATATCATGCCATTCTCTTCTGGCCTGTAAGGTTTCTGTTGAGAAGTCTGATGATAGTCTGATGGGTTTTCCTTTGTAGGTGATCTTTTTTCTCTCTCTAGCTGCCTTTAGTACTGTCTATATCTTTGATCTTTGCCATTTTAATTATTATGTGTCTTGGTGTTGTCTTCCTTGGGTCCCTTGTGTTGGGAGATCTGTGGCTTCCATGGACTGTGAGACTTTCCTTCCCCAGCGTGGGAAAGTTTTCAGCAATTATTTCTTGAAAGACACTTTCTATCCCTTTTTCTCTCTTCTTCCTCTGGTACTCCTATAATGCAAATATTGTTCCGTTTGGATTGGTCACACAGTTCTCTTAATATTCTTTCATTGCTAGAGATCCTTTATCTCTCTCTGCCTCAGCTTCTCTGTATTCCTGTTCTCTGATTTCTATTCCATTAACAGTCTCTTGCATCTCATCCAGTCTGCTGTTAAGCCCGTCGATCGCTTGTCTGATTTCTGCATTGTCTTTCCTCACTTCCCTCACTTCCTCCCTCAGCTCTTGCACATTTCTCTGTAGATCCATCAGCATGGTTATGACTTTTATTCTGAATTCTTTTTCAGGAAGACTGTGCATTTCCATCCCTTCAGGCTCCCTCTCTGGGATTGTCTGGTTGATTTTGGTCTGAACCATATTCCTCTGTCTTTTCATGGCTATAGAATTGGTCACTGGTAGTTGCCACGTATGTCAGCTGGGCTCTTAAGACTTTAAAAAGAGAAAAAAAAAGAGAGAAAAAAAAGAAAAAAGAAAGAAACAAAGAAA